>VDFB02025932.1:0-16108 GCA_007258455.2 Sequoia sempervirens
TACCGATAGAATGAATTATTTCATCAACTCTCACGTTTACACTTTCCAAAATCCTCTTCATCCTTTTGTTGTAGCATCTATATGCTTTAATTTTCAAGGAATAACCAAGAAAATACCTTCATTAGATCTAGAATTAAACTTACCCAAATTTTCTTCACCTCTTTTGACGTAGCATTTTCTTTGAAATATCTTGAGATGTTCGACTGAAGCTAATATTCCTCTCTATAATTCATATGGTGTTTTATCGGTCTTGTATTTGATCTAAACTCTATTCAAGATATATATCATAGTTTGAACTACTTCTCTCTAATACATTTGGTAGATTTTCTTGATGCAATGTTGTGCTTGTCATCTCCTGTATAGTCTAGTTCTCCCTTTCTACAACTCTATTTTGTTGTGGAGTCCTAGGAGCAGAAAATTACCTCTAGATCCTATGATCTTCACAAAATTTATCATACCTATTAGAAGTGAATTCTCCACCTCTATCTGATCTCAAAACCTTGATTGTTCTTTTGGTTTCATTCTCTACTAATTCCTTGAATGCCTTAAACTTCTCAAATGATTTTGAATTCTCTTTGAGGAAAGTAAACCAAGTCATTCTAGTGTAATCATCAATAACATCATGAAATAACTATCACCTTGTAGAATTTTTTTCCTCATTGGTCCATAGAGATTCGTATGAACCAAATCCAATATTTTTGATGTAGAATGCTCCTTAGCAAAAAATATTCTTTTTGTCTATTTTCCTTCATGACATGGTTTGTATCTAGTAGATTGAGGCTTCTTAATCATTGGCATATCTTGGACCATTCCTCCTAAGATAATCTTTACAATGTCATCAAAATTAATATGTCCCAACCTTTTGTACCAAAGCCAACTTTCTTCTCTCTACATAGTAAGATAATTTTTTCCATTCAGCTCCCTGAGATGATATATGTCACTATCTTTCCCATTTCCTTCAGCAATCAATTCTCTTGTACTTTATTTCTTGATTTCACAACCTTCAACACTAAAGGATATCTTATAACCTTTATCACACATCTTAGTTACACTTAAAAGATTATGTTTTAGTCCTTCAACATACAAAACATCATGTGTCTTTGTCCTACCACCATCAAGACTCAAAGCACCCTTACCAATGATTCTGGCAATATAATTATTGCCAAGAGTCACAAAACCTCCTTCAAATTTCTTAAAATTCATGAACATACTTTTATCTCTAGTCATGTGGCTTGAACATCTGTTATCTATGATCCATATATTCTTCTCTTTTTGAGCATGTAGAGTATATTGAACAATCATTAATCTCTCTAACCTTATCTCGTCTAGAACCTTCTTTCAAACTTTATCTGATTCATGACTTTTACATTTTGATCCTTTTCTTCATGTTTCTAATAGAGGAAGACTCACAAAATTGCTTTTGCAATTCCTAAAAATCTATCCAAAATTGTTCCATTTGTAGAAAATAATATTAAAATTGTACATAGGTGAAAATTCGTTATTGTTGATAAAGCTATTTCTTCTTACTGAATATTTTCTACAGTTCACAACCTTGTGAACAAAATTATTGCAATAAAAATAATAACCAGAAAAAGAATAATTGAACCTGGTGTTGTATCCCTATCTTTCATATCTTCTGCTCTTCTTTTGAACTTCAATAAAGCCATCATTTTATGTCTTGCTTTCATCACTTGCAATTGTCCTTCCAGACTTTATACTTTAAAAACCAACCACTTACAAACTGCCTTTGGAACGCTTTACCGGTTATTTTTTCCTTTGTTCTTTTGATCATCAAAACCAATTCTAGTTTTGACATGTGGAGATCTCTGACATCCCAATACTTGATTTAGAGTCTCAATACTCTAAGTTCCAAACTTCATTTGCAACTAATGGTTCACCTTCTCAAGCTCTTTCTTATCGACGCAACTTCTACCTCAATATTCTCACAATCTTTGTATCTTGTCAGTGATCTTACGGTCATAACTTCTTTAATCCTTTTTGCTTCATCTGCCTGGGTCTTCAAATCAACAATGATCTTTTTTGCTTTCTCTAAATCTAGAGATACCTTTTCTTCAGCCTTCACTTCTTCTACAACTCTCTTCTTCAATCTCTTAATCTCTTTTCCAGCACATAGCAATTCTTCCACAAGATCTACTTCATATTCATTATTTTCATAATCCATTTCTATACCCTCTTCATTAGTTTCAAAAGCCATGAATATAACTTTTTCTTTTTTATCTTTCGATATATCTTCATCTTCAATTTTATTTATCTAGCTACAAATACTTGAACCAAGTATATAAAATGGTTTGTAATGGGTTCATATTTTTTGCTAGCTACAAATACTTGAACCTTATATAGCCACAATTTTCAATTGAGTTATGGGGCCAAATCTCTAACCAAGTTCTCCTATATATGGTATACCTCTAGATTAGAAATACTTTTTTACTTAAGGAAAGATAATAAATATACTATATTTTCTAATTTTATTATGGATTATAATTTTTATATTCACTCCAATTGTTGGTGATTTCTAATGTGTTCATGAAAATACAAGTTCAAGTCAATAAATTAGCCCTTGAATTTTAGTATCTTGAGACCCTATTCAATCATTGAATGGATTCTCCTTGTATTACTTTTAAGGCCTTCCCTTATTCACCTTCTTGTGGTACATTTCCCTCTCTAGGGGAAACAATACAACTATTTGAATTCCTATTGACATTGCTTGCATAGTTGTTAATGAGAATATTTAACACAATTGACAAGTAAAAGGTATAGTTGAACTTTACCTATTAGCCACAAGGGTTCATGATCATATCCTACTTATTTCTCTTCATCATTCTCACTATCACCAATTAAGATCTAATTAAATAAGGAAAATACTCCCCTCCTAGTGTTGTTTTTATAGTACTTGTGCTTAATTTTATTTTTCTTATGTTTTTAAACATTAAGCATATGACTTAAAAAATTGTTTCCTTTTGGGTTTATAGTTTTTGTGATTTTTCCCATTTTGGGTTACCTTTTTTTTAATTCTTCATCTCTCAACTTTCCTAGTATGGTTTTAGAGTGTGATTCCATGTTACCCACTATTTTTTTGTATTGGCTATACAATTTAATTTTGGTTTTAATATATGGTTGTAATTCATCAAAATAGAAGAGTTCATATAGTTTTTTCCAATCACTTGTGGGAGTGTATCAATTCTATGATATATTTTAGTCCATATTTTGACTATTGCAAGAATAATTATAAGTTTTCTCATGGGTGATCATATAATTTTTTGTGAAAAATCTAGCCAAATAAGAAATTTTGAACTAAACACAACCATGTTATGTAAATTTTCACATAAAACACATACATTATATAATGTGTGCACATTATATTATTTTTTGTTAGACACACAGGATAACTAAGAGGGGGGTGAATTAGTTCTACATTAAAAAATTCAAACCCTCATTATGCATCAACATGAATGTAAACAAATGAAAAATCAACACATCAACAACCATACACCATAGAACACCAGATTTATGTGGAAAACCCTAATCAGGGAAAACCATGGTTAGGATTAACTCACATATATATGAATAAAAACATTGATTACAAAAGACTCATTGTCAAAAGGGCTCACTGTCCAAAAGAAAAGAATGGCTCACTTCCCAAAGGACTCACTAACTGAAATAGAAGAGAATAGAAGAAGAAAATTACAAGGAGGCTCACTACCTCAAAGCAATAGGAAGATCCTCCACAAAAACTCTACACCATCTACAACCTTCAGCTCACTGCCTCTAGGAGCTTGAAGTACACTAAAAATGTAGACACCTTTTTCTCACTACTTTTGATAACCTTAAGCATTTAATCTCATACTCAGGTCTCAACACCTGATCACATTCAATAGCTAGCATTTTCAAGGGTTGATCATGGTTGTCTATGGTGAATCATGATGGATTCTAGGTTGGGGAGATGCAACTAGCCATCAAGCCAAGCCTAATGAAATGTTTCCTAAGTGATTCCATCCTCCATTATCACTCTACATTCAACCTAAGGAAGGTATAAGCATTATTGAGGCTCATTTGGGTGATTAGAGATATCTCAAAGTGAGTCATTCATTGTCATATTTCATTTGTGCATCTCATTCTTGCACATTAGAATAGGGTTGCATTGCATCTCACATTTCCTAATCTTAGACACACTTAAGGTTAGGATTTACATTCCCATTTACATACATATTTCATGGTTTCTATCAAGATTTAATTACCAAACTAGGGGTTTGACCGAGGAAAACCCCCATAAGAAAAACAAGTCTATATTCTATTTTACAAGTTTTTTTATAGATTCGGATTTGGAAATTAGTTTTGAAGGGAAGGGAACAGATTGGAGCACAGATCTAGACTTTGAATTCTCAAAAAAGTGGAATGGGACTGATTTTCTAGAAGTGGTGAATGAGTCCCACTATAGGTTTTTTTCAAGATTTTTGTAGATTCAGATACCCTTTTTCTAGAAACCTGTTCTTATGCAGAAACCCAGATCTAGGAATGATTCGCCCAGATTGGCGAATGATTTCCAGTAGGTCAAAAATTTAGATTTTCCAACATTTTAGAGCTTCAATCAATCATCTTCAGATTCCCAGGTGCACACATTTCATCTTGCAACTTGTTATTATGTTTCATATGCATTTTTAGGTCATCTAATTAAAGTTAGCATCACATTAGGTTTAAGAATTTCATCTTGCATTGCATTTGTCTTTCCAAGCCCTAGCTTGGAGGTAAACCCCTCATTAGTTTACAATTAGCCCTTAGGACAACCCTATTGCAAGATCTCTCTCTCCATTACATAGAGATCTCTAGGGTTACCCTTCAATGAAATAATTGGAAAGTGGGTATGCTCTATGTCCTAAGCCATATGATAGCATCCTACACCATTTTCCTTTTTTTTAGTATATATATCAATCAAGACCTCAAACAACTTCTCTAGGTTGACCTCAATGAAACGTATGTACCTCAAACATGCAACCACCAAATAGGTCAGCACCAAATACTTCTATAGTGGAAAGAAGTGAAGGCGAACCATACCAAGGGTTAACGAGGACCCAAATATGCATCGACATGCTACACCACACTTCCATGAACCATAGAGCTCATCCACAAGTAACGCTAACACACCAAGTTGGCCAAACTTTCATTAACACTACCAAGCAACCACATACACACTTCACCAAGTCCAAAAACATCCTACAGACCACATAGCAACATCACACAACATCCTAGACTATTATAACATCATCAAAATATTTAGCAATACTGCCGCAACCACTTGAAATTGAGAATACTATCCTATGTAACCAACCATATTTCCATAGACATACAACTCTCTATCCAACCTTGTAGAACAACTGAACACCAAAAAATATAGGGGAAGATAGATGCAAGCAATATGAGCATGTTCCCAAATCCAAAAGATAAGAAACCTCAACATGGAGAAATGTAAAGAAATTCTATTTCTTCTAGACAACCTTCTTCATAAGCAACACACTATCAAACACATTTTCCATTGTCGCACGATCCAGAACCTACAACTATGTATATAACACTTTTGAACAACTCTAATCATCTCATCCAAACCACACAAGCACATCTTCAACCATGAAGAAATATGGAGTACAATGTAGAACATAACTTTGTCACCTTGTACACTCTCTATTCAAATTTTCTCAAAAGAACTTGGAAGCCAAGTGAACCAATTGCATTAGCAACACCTGCTCAACACCACAAACACATTCTCATCAACACCACACTAGATATTGCAACAATATCCCCATTTGCAACACCTACTCAACACAACCACACTAGAGGTTGACATAGGTTGACATCATTGACAACATAGTGCAATAATCTCCAACATTTTTTAAGCCAAAAAAAATTATATCTACCTCTCTCTACACATCTCTTTTTTCCTCTATCGTTATCTCTCTCTCTCCTTATATTTACCCCCTTTTTGTTCTCTCCTTATCCATATCTCTATCTACCTCATTCACACTCACTCTCCTATAGATATAGAGAGGGATATACCATGATAAAAATATATAGAGAGAGGGAGAGGGATAT
This sequence comes from Sequoia sempervirens, assembly GCA_007258455.2. Lineage (NCBI taxonomy): Eukaryota > Viridiplantae > Streptophyta > Pinopsida > Cupressales > Cupressaceae > Sequoia > Sequoia sempervirens. Next base: position 6,103 of record VDFB02025932.1, read on the forward strand.
ATATATATAGAGAGAGAGAGGGATAAATGCAAAGAGGGAGAGATAGAGGAAATATAGAGGGGGAGGGAGATAGATATAGATAGAGAGAGGGGAGAGATGCAAAGAGGGAGGGAGAAATAAAGACGGGGATAGATAGAGAGGTAGCTAAATAGATAGATGAAGACATATAGTGAGTGAGAGATACAAAGTGTTGCAAGTATGAAGGTGTTGTCATTGATTTCAACTGGTTGCTATTGTCATTGATGTCATGGAAGTTGGTTATTAGTTGTATATGTCGAGGATATTGAGAAAATTGTAGTATAGAAAGTTTGCAGGTATTTAGTGTTTGTTTCGGGTTTTGCTCTAGGATGTGTTCCTATGCTTGTATGATTCATATATATTGATCATGATTGTTGATGGTTGTTATATCTAGAATTTGAGCCTCTGGATCATTGTACAGTGCAAATTTTTTTCACTAGTATATGTACTATGCTTTTCTGTGTATTTGGTTGTGGTCTGAGAGAAATGTAGTTGCTCCAAATTTCTCTGAATTGTGGTTTTAGGACTTGTGGTTCTAAGAGTAAGCTGATATGATCATGTTCAAGTTAATTTTTTTATCTGAAGAGATTGGATCGAGTTAAGGTTGTGTGTGCTTAATCGTTCTATGTGTTTTACACAAGTGTTGGCAAAAATTTTGTTAAGCACTACTTACAAAGTTCGTGAAGCGTGGAAAAGCATTTTAGGACTTCTTTAGGTCCTCATTAAGTATGTGTTTGGGTCACCCTCATTCTAATTCCACCGTAGAATGCTTTGGCGCTGAGCTTATTTGAATTTGTAAATACAAATGATGTATGGACGACCTTGGATGAGTTTCAAGGTTGAACAAGGTATAAGTACAAGTTGAAATATTTGTGAAAGATGAATGCAAACAAGATAGATGTGAGATAGATGTGAAATATTGTGTGTGTGATGCAGGTTTGAGAAAATAAGTGAAAATTTCCCATTAGGGTTCCGAAGGCAGTGAGCTGAAGGCATCTAACATCTTTTGTGTGTGTCTACAAGTGAGTGAGAAAATTGTGGTGGAAATCCCATTTGCATTGAGATAGTTTTCTCTTTGTAACTATTCCCTTCTATCTTCTTTGTAATTCTATGGCAATGAGCCCTCCAGGTGGTTAACCCGTATTGGACAATGAGTCATGTTCTAGATAGTAAGTCCTGTTTTGACAACGAGCCTTTCTGGCAGTGAGCCTTTGTATTCAATTTTGATATTCTCTAAATTGTGAGCTAATTTTCATCGTGGTTTTACCCTTATTGGGTTTTCCACATAAATATGGTGTTATTGTGTGTATGATTTTACTTCTTTTAGTTTCTACTTTTACACTTAATGATAAATCACATTAGCAGAGTAAAGGATTTGTGAATTATAATTGGTCTAAACTTTGGTGGAAGTTTTAAAGGTTAAAATTGCTACAACTAATTCACCCCCCCTCTCAGTTGTCTTGTTCAACAATTGGTATCAGATCTTGGTTCCTTGGAGAAGAGATTAACTACTTAAGGAAGGTTCAAGATGGTGAGCAAAAACACTATTGAGTTTCCTAGGTTCGATGGGACTGACTATGCCTTCTGGAAGACAAAGATGGAAGGATATCTAGAATACTATGGATATGATGTTGAGAAAGCTTATAAAACTACATACAATGATCCTGCCAATGGTCCGAGTACAGCTGATGAAATCAAGGCGCATGAAGCAAACAATAAGGCATAGTTTATCTTGAAGAATAGTCTTTCACATTCTGAATTAATTAATGTTACAAATCTGAAGACTACTAAAGAAGTCTTGGATGCATTGGAAAAGATTCATGAAGGAAATGAAAAGGTCAAAGAAGCTAAGTTGCAAAATTTAGAGGCACAATTCGAGATCTAGTATATGTCTGAAGATGAGAACATTAAATCCTATGTACATAGAGTGGATGAGCCGGTAGGTGGAATGTGAGGACTAGGTGCTACAGTGGATGAATCTAGGATTGTGAAGAAGATTCTCAAAACTCTCCCTGATGCATTTAATGAAAAGGTATCTGCTATTGAGGAATTTGTAGATTACAAAACTTATACTAAAGATCAGTTATTGGGTACTCTAACATCATTTGAAATGAGAAATCCTAGCTTGAAAAATGGATCAAAGTCATAAACAACTTTTAGGGATACAAGAGCTAAAGATCTGGATGAAGAGAAATTCAATGAAGTGGAAGCTAACTTTATAAGAAGGATGAAAAAGGGCTTTGATAAGTATGAAGGTAAGTTATCCTTTAAATGTTTTAGTTGTGGAGGAATAGGTCATTATGTTTCAAGATGTCTGAAAAGAGCTAAGAAGAATAAATATAGAGTAAGCAAAGAGAACAAAAGGAAGATGATTAAGAGAGCATATTATGTAAATGAAGATGCTAGTATTTCTGATGAAGAGTCTGATTATGGATATTTTTATGATAATGAATGCTTGTTCTTGGCTATAAAAGATGGATCTACTTCTGTTAATACTTAGAGATAGGTGAAGGAAAGTGCTCTAGAGAAAGTTGAAGATACTGTTATCTTTGTCCTTCATGCTAAATAAGAAAAGAACTATTGGGTTGTTGACAATGGCTATTCACATCACATGACCGATGATAAAAGTAAGTTTGTTAAACTTGAAAAATATGATGGAGGCTTATTTAAATTTGGAGACGATACTGGCGCTAAGATTTGTGGGATAGGTTTAGTAAGTTTTGATGGCAAGCATAATACTAACGATGTCTACTATGTTAAGGGTTTAAGGCATAATCTCTTGAGTGTTGGAAAAATGTGTAATAAAGGATATAATCTTGTATTCGAGGATGAGAAATGTGAAATCAAGAAAGGATCCAAAATAGTAATTGATGTTGGTAGGAAGTTTGAAGGAAATATTTATCAACTTAAGGGTGTTGATGGGCATTGCTTTATGTCTCAAATTAATGATAGTTCGTTATGGCACTGAAGGATGTGTCATATGAACTTTGATAATGTGGTGAGAATCAATGTTGTACAATTTGTGAGAGATTTACCAAGGATTACAAATCTTGTTAAGGCTATTTGCAAGGATTGTTAGTTTGTAAAGTAAGCTAGAAACTGCATTAGGCCAAAGGAAAAATCTACTACCAGACTACTAGATTTGATTCATATAGATCTTTGTGGTCCTAAAAGAGTGAAAATTCTACAAGGTGACAGGTATTTTATGCTTTTGATTGATGATTAATCTATATTTACATGGGTTACTTTTCTTAAAGAGAAATCTAATGCATTAGATAAATTCAAGGCATTTAAGGCTATGGTTGAGAATGAAGCAAATTTGAGAATAAAATATTTTAGGTCTGACAGAGGTGGTGAATTCACCTCCAATGAGTTTAACATGTATTGTGAAGTTGATTAAAAAAAGACGGAATTTTTTGCCCCTAGAACTCCTCAACAGAATAGAGTTGTTGGAAGAAAGAATAGAACAATTCAAGAAGCTGTTAGATCAATGATAACAGAGGCAGGTCTACCAGAAATCTACTAGAGAGAAGCTATTCATACTGTTGTTTATGTGTTTAATCGAGTTCAAGAAAAATCCAACAACACTAAGACCCCCTATGAGCTATAGTGTGGAAGAATTCCTATTGTCAAGTATTTCATGGTATTTGGAAGAAAATGTTATATGAGAAGGTGGTGCAGGGCACCATAGCTCTTAATGGGAAAATGATGCAAAGTGTTAGATGTTAGGTCATTTTGTTGATAATAAGGTCTTGAAGACGCTTGCTAATGTATGTAAGGTGTTTTGAGTCAATGTTAGGTTTCTAGGTGGATGGTTGAGTCATTTTTGTAAAATGTTGCAAAATTAGAAAACGTTTTCAAGGTAATTTTGCACTTTTGGATTTAAGGGAATTTCAATGGTCAAGGAGTTTAAAAATTTAGTTTGTAACTGTTGACGTAGGCTTGGAAATGCATAAAAAATCTGATTTCATTGTTAGAGGAGGTTGTTGATGTAATTTTGAAAATTTGAATAACAAAGCTCTTGTTTTTTGTGTTTTGAAGGAAAAATTTGTTGCTACAACAAACAATATAACCTTGTTCTTTTGAATTTTATTTCATTTGATTTCATCAAGATTTGTGTGAGTTAGAGCAAATTTTCTGAAAACCACTTGGAAACCCTAGTTTTGAGGGTTTGAGTGCAAAAAAAATGATTTGTAACCCACTCCATAGATGAAAATGCTTGATAATTGGTGGAATGGGGTTAGGTAAGGTGTATTTTTATTTCATGGTGTTTGCAAGAGTAGGGGAGAAGGATTTGTGCAAATATGTTGATGCCCTAGGCTGGAAACACTTGTTTTTTAGCAATTTAGTTGCATAGAAGTAGGGTTTTGTTGAAGAGTTGCTTGGAGACCATTTTAAGTGATGGTAATTGCATGTGAAAACCTTATTTCACATGTCTAATGTTTTTGAATGGAGTTTTGGAGTGTGGGAATAAGATACCTTTGTGTTGCCTTATTGAGTGGGCCTAATTAGGCCTTTATGCAAGCGCAACAACAATTTTTTGAGGGTTATGTTCCAAAGAAACCCTAGGAGAAGTTGAGATATGTTATTGAAGGGGATAAATGGTATCTTAAATAGTTTTGGGTGTGTGGGTAGGAGTTGTTTTCTGCAAGATATGCTACAAGAACCCCTTTTGTTGTGATATAAGGAATAAGGCCAACTTGTGAAGGAATTCAGTTTGTTTGAAGTGTAGATGCTTTGGTAAAGAGTTGATTGGTTGAGTTTTGAATTTGACACCCTACTCTGCATTAGAAGGGATGAAGAAAATTTAGGGAAGTTTGATTCTATTTGTGATGAGGGGGAAGTTTGATTCTATTTGTGATGAGGGTATCTTCCTTGGATACTCTACTAGAAGCAAAGCTTACAAATGTTTTGATGAAAGGCTAAGAAAGATTATAAAGAGCACAAATGCCAAGGTGGATGAAGCATTGTAGAATTAAATTGAATTTGATGGCTATGTATCAGATGAAATTGATTACAGAGAAGTAGAAGAAGTTGTGGAAGAATAGGAAAAGCAAAATGAAGAAGAAGAAGCTTCAATGGTGTCCCCAAAGACACCTAAATATGTGTAGAAGAATCATTCAGTAGATCAAATCATTGGAGACAAGAGAAAAGGAGTATTGACAATGTAGACATGCAAATTTTACATTATGCATTCGATCGGATTCAGTCAAATTAGCTCTTACATTAGGAAAATTCATCACTTTAAACCATTCATCAAATAATCTTATAAACATTATCATTCAACCTTCATCATCCATTTAATTAAATAAATCAGGACTTCATTTAAATCAAATCCTAAATCATATTCCATCATTTTCTGATTTAAATAAATCAATTATCAAAGTCCAAAATGTCAACTCATCTAATCAGCATTAATCAGCATGATCATCATCTAATCCTAATCTAATACTAATCACATCCCACTTGCATTATCTAGATCTAGCCACTTGCACAATAAATCAATTTTATTGATTTATTAAAACCTCATTTTCCCTCAACATGACAAGTCAAACAGGGCATTTATTGCTCTTCTTTCTTGTCCCCCTCTCAAAATTTATTGCAAATTTGAATTCAAAAATTCCCCCTCTTGGGCACTCTTCCCAAATCTTGCACATACATCAACTAATCACATGATGACAAGTGTCCTTATCTCATTGGCAGAATCTTAATCCCACATTGGTCCCTCTTCAACACTTGCATTTTGAAAATCTTTAAATAGGTGCATCATCCTCAAGCAAATCCTCCACAATCTTGCAAGGTCACTCTCTTCATTTGAGATTGGATCTTGTCCATTTCACTCTTCATCATTTGCAACATTTAGCTTATCAATCAAGGATTGGGAAAGGGTCACTAGCACATGTGACACCAATCCACTATGAGATAGTACTTTCTTCATGTTTTGTTGTATGCTTTCAACTAGTTTATCTAATCTTTTGTTATTTTGATGGCATCATGAAGCATGTTGATTTATTTCATATGGATGTTGAGGGTTCGTTTTGCTTGAATACTAATCATGCTTGTTTATGTTAGTTTTTAACCAAAATGCAGAATTTCACATCCTACAGACAATAATCAAAGTTATTGTTGTTGTTGAAATAAATCTGTGTTTACTTTCTAAAGTTGAACCTAAGACAGTAAGTGAAGCATGTAAGATGAGCATTGGATGAGAGCAATGAAAGAAGAACTTATGCATATTGAGAAGAAACAAACCTGGGAATTGGTCCCTAGCCCAGCATATAAAAACATAATTGGATCAAAATGGGTATTCAGAAACAAGTTGAATGAGAATGGAGAAGTGGTAAAAATAAAGCAAGGATTGTGTGTAAGGGTTACTCACAAGTAAAGGTATATATTTTTAGGAGACTTTTGCTCCTATGGCTAGGATGGAAGCTATCAGAATGTTTCTAACTTTTTCTGCTTATAAATATTTTAAAGTTATTAGATGGATGTAAAGTTTGCATTTTTGAATGGTGAGTTAGAAGAAGTGTACATGGAACAATTAGAAGGATTTTAGTTTTCAAATCAATCGGATATGGTCTGCAGGTTAAAGAATTATTTATGTGGATTAAAGCAAGCTCCTAGAGCTTGGTATGCAAGGTTAGATAGATATTTGATTCAACAAGGTTTCAATAAAGGTACAGTAGGTAGCAATCTTTATTTCAAAATTGAAAATGACAAAATCTTGATAGTGGTTGTATATGTTGATGATATTATCTTTGGAGGAAATGAAACAATGTGAAAGATGTTTGTTGAAGAGATGCAAAAAGAGTTTGAGATGTCTATGTTTGGTGAGATGAACTTCTTTCTTGGGCTACAAATTAATCAAACAAAAAGGGGATTTTTATTTGATAGTTAAAATATGTAAAAGAAATGTTGAAGAAGTTTGGGGTGGATGGTTCCAAACTAGTATGCACTCCTATGGTGACGGTAGGAAATTGAGTAAAGATGATGATTCACCTAAGGTTGATCAGAGGAAATACAGATTGATGGCTGGAGGTCTACTATATTTAACTGCTACTAGATCAGATATCATGTGCATGCAGTTTGTCTTATGGTTAGATTTAAAGAAGATCCTAAAGAAACACATGTTGTTAAGAGGAAATTCAAATATTTGAATGGCACTTTAGATTATGGCTTTTGGTATCCTAGGAATACTAATTTTACACAAAGTGCTTACATAGATGTGGATTGGGTAGGTTGTATTAATGACAGAAAAAGTACAAGTGGCGGTGCATTCTTTCTTGGTTGCAGATTAGTGTCATGGTTAAGCAAAAAACAAGATTCAGTTTCCTTATCCACTATAGAGGCTGAGTATATTGTTGCAGTATCTTGTTGTACAAAATTTTTGTGGATGAGAAAGACATAGGAGGATATTAGAGTAATGTATGATGATCCCATTTCTATCTTCTCTAATAATACAAGTGTGATTAACATTTCAAAGAATCTAATGATGCACTCAAAGACAAAGAATATATCAATAAAGTATCACTTTTTGAGAGAGAAGGTCATGGAGAATGAAGTAAAGCTTGAATATGTATCTATGAAGGATCAAATTGTTGACATATTTACTAAGGCTCTTCCCAAAGATACTTTTGAGTATCTCTGGGAGAAATTAGGGGTCATTTCCCCTCCTTTCTTGAACTAGATGTATATGGAGATGCATCAGTCCAATGGATCTATGGATCTATCTTTCTTTTGTACTGATGTTTGGTGGATACCTCTCAGGGGGAGCATGTAGTGTCATGTGTTGTCATTGTGTAATCATTTAAATGTACTCCTAAGGGGGAGTATTAAGTACTGGTAATGTCAAAGGAGGAAGACAATGCCAAATATATTTTTCCTTTGCCATTGATGCCAAAGGGGGAGAAGTATCATGTGAAAAATAATGAGGAGAAATGTAGCATTCTAGAGTTTGATGGTTTAGAGCTGTTGTGTTGTCTTTGATGGTTTTTCACATCATGTGTTTCCATCAACGACAAAGGGGGAGATTGTTGCAAGTATGAAGGTGTTGTCATTGATGTCAACTGGTTAACTGGTTGTCAACTAGTTGTTGTCATTGATGTCATGAAAGTTGGTTATTGGTTGTATATGTCGAAGATATTGAGAAAATTATAGTAAAGAAAGTTTGCAGGTATTCATTGTTTGCTTTGAGTTTTTCTTAGGGATGTGTTCCTATGCTTGTGTGATTCAAATATATTGATCATGATTATTGATGGTGCTATATCTAGAATTTGGTCCTTTGGATCATTGTATAGAGCCAAATATTTTTACCAGTATATGTACTATGCTTTTTTGTGTATCTAGCTGTGGTCTGGGAGAAATGTAGTTGCTTCAGATTTATATGAATTTTGGTTTCAGGACTACAGTTATGAGAGTAAGATGATATGATCATGTTCAAGTTAATTTTATTATCTAGAGAGATTGGATCAAGTTAAGGTTGCATGTGCTTAATTGTTCTATGTTTTTTACACGGGTGTTGGTTGACCTTGTGTTAAGCACTACTTACGAAGTTCATGAAGCATGGCAAAGCATGTTGGGACTTATTTAGGTCCTCATTAAGTATGTGTTTGGGCCGCCTTCATTCTAATTCCACCGTAGAACGCTTTGGTGTTGAACTAATTTGAATTTGTAAATACAAATGATGTATGGCCAACCTTGGATGAGTTTCAAGGTTGAAGAAGGTATAAGTACAAGTTGAGATGTTTGTGAAAGATGAATTCAAGCAAGATAGATGTGAGATAGATGCAAAATAGTGTGTGTGTGATGTGAGTTAGAGTATATAAGTGTGAATTTCCTATTAGGGTTCCAAAGGCAATGATCTGAAGGCATCTGACATCTTTTGTGTGTGTTTGCAAGTGAGCAAGCGAATTGTGGTAGAAATCTCGATTTCATTGAGATAGTTTTCTCTCTATAACTATTCTCTTCTATCATCTTTGTAATTTTGTGGCAATGACCCCTCTGGGTGGTTAACCCTTATTAGACAGTGAGTCCCATTCCAGATAGTAAGTCTTGTTTTAGTAGTGAGCCTCTGTATTCAGTTTTGATATTCTCTATATTGTGAGCTAATCCTCACTGTGGTTTTTCCCTTATTGGGTTTTCCACATAAATCTAGTGTTATTGTGTGTATGATTTTACTTCTTTCAATTTCTTCTTTTACGCCTATTGATTAATCACATTAGCAGAGTAAAGGATTTGTGAATGATAATTGGTCTAACTTCTGGTGGAAGTTTTAAAGGTTAAAATTGCTACAACTGATTCACCCCCACTCTCAGTTGTCTTGTTCAACACAAAGAGGGTGGGAGACATAGAGAGGGGGATAGATAGAGAGACATATAGATGGAGATATTTATATATCTATCTTTTCTCTATATCTATATTATCTATTTCTCCCTCTCCATCTCTTCCTGTCTTGATCTCTCCCTCTCCCTCTCTATCCTGCCCCCTCTCTCCATCCCTCTCAATATCTCTCTCTATATATCCCTTTATCTCTATATCTCTATCCCTCCCTCTCTCCCTTTCTTTATGTCTTTATCTCTCTCTCTGTCTCTATCTATTAAAATTTAAATTTTGAAAAAGGGAGTAAAAATTAGTATATTATATTCAATAGCAAGTTTCAAATGGTTTAGAACCCTTTACAATGAGTTACAAGTGAGCATATGTAGGCACATTTGGATGTGGAAGACAAAAATTCATCTCTCTAAAACTTAAAAAAAAAAAATTAAATTGGAATGTGAAGATTCACTTTGACTTGTCCTTCATATTATTCTTTCATTACATCCTACTCAAAATTTGACTTGTAAATGCATGTCATAGTGATGCACACACTTCCCAAGAATCTTGCACATTCTATCAGACCATATCTAAAAATGTCACCTTAAAAATGCTGCATCTTGTACCAACTTGAAAGAATTACCATGTCAAGCCATCTCCACTTACTAACCTAGTC
>VDFB02025933.1:0-34629 GCA_007258455.2 Sequoia sempervirens
CCAACTCCTTCACCCGATGCATCACACTGCAGCTCGAATGGCTTGGAGAAATCAGGGATAGCCAAAACTGGGCACGAGCTCATGATCTTCTTAAATTTGTCGAAAACAACTTGAGCCTTTTCTGACCAAACAAAGGCTCCCTTTTTGGTGAGATCAGTAAGGGGAGCCGCATTATGAGAATACCCCTTAACAAACCTCCGATAGAAACCACAAAGGCCCAAAAAACCTTTCAACTGCGTCAAACTTTCAGGTGGTGGCCAATCAACCACTGCTTTGATCTTCTCCGGATCCACCTTTACTCCCTCAGCACTGATTATGTGGCCAAGGTACAGTAATTCCACCATTCCAAATTCACATTTGGAGGCTTTAGCAAACAAGCTCTCAGATTCCATGATACTGAGCACTTCCTCCAAGTGCTTGAGGTGATCCTCCCACGTCTTGCTGTAGATCAGAATGTCATCAAAAAATATCAGCACAAACCTTCGTAACTGATTCTGGAAGACACGGTTCATGCAAGACTGAAAGGTTGCCGGAGCGTTAGTCAACCCAAATGGCATGACTAAAGAATTCAAAATGGCCATAGTGACATCTGAAAGCTGTTTTTTCCACATCTGACCCCCTCATTCGTATCTGATGGTAACCCGACCTCAGATCAATCTTCGAAAAGAACTTAGCCCCATGTAGCTCATCAATGAGCTCATCTATTCTGGGAATGGGGTATCTATTCTTGATGGTGCTTTGGTTCAAAGCACGATAGTCCACGCACATGCGCATGGTACCATCCTTCTTTTTCACAAGAACCACTGCAGATGCAAAGGGGCTCTTGCTTGGGCGTATGAAACCCATCTCCAAGAGTTCTCGGATATTCTTCTCGATCTCATCCTTTTGCCTCTTCAGATACCGATATGGAGTTGTGATCACCGGTTTAGCTCCTTCCTTGAGCTCTATGATGTGTTCTGAACCTCGATCAGGAGGAGGTCCAGGAGGTAAATCAGCAAACACTTTACTCTTTTTGGTGAGTAAAGACTGAATATCTGGAGGATGCTCTATTTTCGTTTCAGCTGGACTAGCTGGAAGAATCATGCACTCCGCAGCCCACTCCACTTGATCATGACGCATCAACTTCGCCATCCTCTTGAACGACACAATCCGAGGGCCACCATTTGACATTCCTCTCAACACCACCTTCTTTCCATCGGATTGAAACTTCAACTCCATAGTTTGCAGATTTAAAGAGATCTCTCCAAGAGATCGCAGCCATTGAATGCCAAGGACAGCATCCGTATCTCCAATATTGACCACATAGAAGTCATCCTTGACTTCGTAATTGCCCAATTGCATTGACATGTTCGGAATCCTCTTGGTGCATGAGATGTGAAACCCATCCGCAACCATAACTCTGAACCCTTCAAAGTCTTCTGTTTGCAATCCTTTCTTTGCCACCACAACTTCGTCTATGAAGTTATGTGTTGCACCAGTGTCAATCAAAGCAACAATACGTTGCCCTTTGATCATTCCCCGAACTTTAAAGGACTCATTCTTTTGGAAGCTCGAAAGTTGAGCCAATGTACCACCACTTTCTTTTTCACCTTCAGACTCTTCTGGAGTATTTTCTTCATCGCTGTCCTCAAAATCAGCTTGCTGATCAGAAAAATCAGAATTGCTTTCATCAGCTGTATAGAACTCAATTTGATGAATTTTGGCACCCTTTGGGCACACATGATCTTGGGACCATTTTTCCCAACAACGGAAACATAACCCTTTCCTACGGAGTTCATTGATAGTCTCTGGATCCAATCTTGAGCCAGGGGGTTTCTGTGGTTTAAACTCCTTATGGTGAGGCTTCTGATGAAACTTTTTCCCTCTATCCCTTTGTGAAAAGCTGGTTTGGAATGGAACTTTGCTTTGGGAGCAGCCCACTCCATGTTTCTAGCTTTTTTCATTGCTTCTTGTAGGGACGGTGGATCAAAAGCTTTGATCCAACCCTTGATTGGCTCCATCAATCCTTCAGTGAATAGGATTACTAATCTTCTCTCTGTGATTCCAGTGACCATAACTAAAAGTCTTTGGAACTCAGCTATGTAGGCATCCACAGTGCCATATTGTCTCAACTGTGCCAATTCCCTAAAGTGCACTTCTGGGTCCTTCTTCTCGAACCTTTCAATGAATCTATTGGAGAATTCATCGTATCTAGTGATAGACCCATGACCTAAGGTGACTAGGCCATGGTACCACCATTCATGCGCCACCCCATCTAGGTGTAGCGTAGCGAATCTAATCGCTTCTTCTTCAGCCATTGGCCTAAGTGCCAAATAGTTGTCTAGTTTTTGTAACCAGGCTCGAGCAGAATTATTATCGCTTCCATCAAAATGGGCAAGCGTAACCTTGTTGAGAGCTTGATTCCAATCTCCTTGTGCTGGGGTTCTTCTTTGATCATAGTTTCTCCCTTGGCCTCTATCCTTCCTTCTATACTCCATGTAATCATTGAAGGACATGTCAAGTTTTACTTCATCAGGAAGGGTGTCATACTCTGTTCGGCCTATCCTCACCCTCTCCAAGGATGAAACATTTTCTTCAGGATCAGGCTGTGGGATTGCTGGTGTCAAAAACGTGGGTTTGAATGGTCTAGCAGAAATGTAAGTGTTGCTCACTGCAGGTTGGGCAACATGACCATTGTGCGGGTTGGAAGCACTGTGCTCCCCGGTATGCCCTGTGTTGTGTTGTGGAATATTGGGACCCAATCTCCCCAACAGGAGAGAAAACATATCCATCATGGCATCCATCTTCTTATCGAGTCCTTGACCCAGATTGGCTGAATTGTCTATACCCTTCCCATTGTCACCTCTGTTGCCAGAACTTCTTTCATTATCCCCCATTTCTGTTTCTTGTGAAGGCTCCCAATTAGCCCTCAAAACCTCGGAAGCTGTGTGACCTTCTGGGGCTTGATGCAACTGTGTCTGAACTGTACCTCTCTTGTATACTCTTGCCAAATACCTCTGTTCTCTGTCACTCATAGAAGACTGATTTCACAGGATGGCAGGATACGTGGCTCTGATACCACTGAAATATTCCGAGCCAAATTTTTTTTTGATTTTCACAATTTATCAGATTACAACATTACAACAGTGTACCCGTTAAGGTTAGATGGATAAACCTAAACGTGCAAGAAAGCAACCCTAACCAGAATGGCGCCGATGATGGCGAGCATTGGTCAGGGGATCTAAAATAAACTGCTTATGCTGGAAGAGGAACTCGACGCCAAGTATGTGCTACCCAATCCAAAGCGGAGTGAGGGGCGACCATATGACGGAGTGAAAACAAAACGATGCTTGAAAGAAAGATGCTGAGAATTGAAACTACTCAACACCCAGAATGTGCTTGCTAACCCGAGATGGGATAGTAGCGACCATAGGGCGGAGATCTCACTATTACAATAACTTGAATGGAAATAAGAACACAATCTGATTTAAGCAATAATGAATTAACTGCCAGTACTACTGTCAGTTTTACAAATAAGAGCCTTTGCCTGCCAATATCTTCTGAAATTAAAGGATCAGCATTACATCATTTGGAATCCAATGTTAAGTTGCATAGTAATACGAAACCCAAATGCCTACAAATGTCAAGATACAGATTTCTGCTTTCTTTTACAAATCTGCTCATTAAATGTTTAGAACAGCAGTCTAAGGAATGGCTAACATGCTCTTAACTTCCACGAATCACCTCCGATTAACTTGAAATCAAATGCAATAGCTCTTAACTAAGCACACGACTAGTATGAGACACTGAAATCAGATCTAAAGCCCATAGATTAATTATGCACAAATCCCAATGTTCCTAGATGGTACGGCCCAGCTGAGAAACTCGACTTGGCTTTAAAAATTCAGTTTACAACATTAAAATCTGCAGTATGGAACATAAGGGCGCCTATGGCTAACACATGCAACAAGCTAATACCCACAATGATATTTTTGGTATTTTCAGATTTACGAAGCAAACATGCAATCTGCTGTCTTAAAACAATGCAATAAACTGAAACTAACAAATGATAACTTCGAATCTAACTATGCAAAACCGAACACAAATGAGATAGCTAAGATGCACTCACAAGTAGACTAATAATCATCACTAGTCGTTGTCTTTCAAACGAGAAGAGATGCCCAAACTAGGAGGTCTTCATCCCTCGAAGCAATCCAGAATCAATCCGGCAGCATAACGATGTATTTTCCAAGATGCCCAAAACTGATGCACAAGCCCTCTTTTTATAAGTTTCGTTTGACTTCACGAAACCCTAAAATCTTCTTTTAGGTCAAATCCTTCATCTCCTCAAGAAGGCGTACTTTCTCTTCAAGGCATTAAGAATTGATATTTTTATTAAATATCATCTTTTTTGAAATAAGCGCTCCTCAAACCTTTGTTTTGACTTAGGAAATATTAAATCATTCCTCAATGAGGGCGCCACCCTCAAGGACCCACCTTTTAAACACAACATTAAGTTATTAAGTCTAGGCCCAAGGTCAACATTAAAATATAATATTTAAATGTGCCTTTTAATGAAATAACTTAGCTTATCCCTCCGGAGATGCACTGAAGCCAAAACTGAGTCAAACATCTGACCACTGAAACAGGAAGTCAACCGAGTTGAACATCATCTGACAAGCTGCCAAAAATAGAATTTACTAAAAATAGTAAATTCCAAAAAGTACTCTGAATGCTGAGACGAACATACCGCTGCGAAGCCCTCTGAAAACCCAGAAGGAATCCGCCATTAAAACTATCATCTCCGAACAATGACCTCCTCAAAATTAGGAAACCCTAATTTTAACTTCCGACTAGCCTCCGGGTTCCCAAGGAAAGGCTAACGGTCACAGAAACTGTCAGGCTTGAAAAGGGGACATTACATTTCTCCTCCATGTTTCTAACTTGGGCGCATATGGAGGTGGGTCAGGCAAGTTTCATTGCCTTAGAAAATTTCTTTATTCCCACTTGATTGTTGGACGCATTTGGGGAGTGGTGATGCCATTTAGAATTCACGCCTTAGAAACCTCTTGATGCCACCATTATAAGATGGGCACATTTAGGGGGGGGGTGCTTCCAGTTTTAATCACTTAGAAAATATTTCTATCTCCACTTCCTTCTAAGGGTGCATTTCATAGGGTGTGCTTCCACTTTTGTTGAGGGCGCATTCAAGGATGGTGCCTACCAGTTGAGGGTGCATTTTGAAGGTGAAGGTTCTAGTCTCAACACCTTAGACAAACTTCTTGCCACCTTCACCATGATGGCACATTTGAGGGGTGGTGATGCCATGTTGAGGGCGCATATTGAAGGTGGAGCTTCCAATTGAGGGCGCATTTGACCCCTCAAGCTTCCATTTTTCACACTTAGAATTTTTTTACCTGACTCCTCCATGATGGGCGCATTTGGGGTGTTGCCCTGCCATTTTTGAATACTTAGCAACTTTTTCATTAACCTTTCCTCAACATGGGCGTATATGAGGGGTGGTGGAGGAATTTTCAATGCCTTAGAAAGCTTTTAGGCCTCCATGATGCTTGGGGCGCATATGACAAGTGATACTTCCATTTTTTTGATGACTTTGAACCTGTCTAAACACTTAGCCGATTTTGCAACTGATTCGCCCTAACCTTCTATTTTTAGTAAACCCTTGATTTTCATACTTCTGCATCTCCTTTTGATTTGAAATTCGCACCATGTGACCTTCATAGCATGACCAACCCGTTAACACTGGCCTTCCGTGCTGATCTGCTATTTTTAGCCTTGCTTCAGAAGTGACTTACTATAAATAGTAAGTATGCAGAATGCACTCAAATTTTACTAGTGGATTCCTCAAAGAATGTTGATCATAATGGGATACATCCGCTTTTCATTTTTCTTGAGTTTTACCCCTCTTTTTAGGCATCGAAGCTGGAAACACTAATTTGACTTGCATGTGCCTCAAATGACCTCTGTTTGACCCCGTTTTTGTTGCATGTTGCTCCGTTCGTGAGACTGAAGTGCTGGGGAGTTGTTGGAGTGATCCTGCTAAAAATAGTAAGTGCCTAAAAAAGTGACCAATCAACTATCGGATGCATTTGCATGTCATGCTGCCCAGGAGATCTCAAAAAACCCAGAAAAACCCAGAAAATTGGTCTGCATGTGAGCACCTGCCAAAAATAGTAAGTCCCTAAAAAATGATCAACTTGGCATGCATGTCACATCACTGCGAAGCTCTCGAAAAACCCATAAAGAATATCCTAACATGCATTGAAAAATCAAACATGCAAACCCTAAAAACGGTTCCTAAAGCCATAATTGTTAAAAAGTCAAAATCTTGGCTTGCATGTTATACCCTCGCGAAGCTCTTGAAAGACCCAAAAAGATTCTCCAGACATGCATTGAAAAAGCACACATGCAAACCCTAAAAATTTCTCCTAAAGGTGATACTTGCTAAAAATAGAAAGTTGTTTGATTTTGCTCAAATTTTATAGGCAAGGACCTTGAAGTGCTCCAAACATGGTGTAGCAGTCAGAAATTCAAAAGTGCAAAGGAAAAGGTCCCAAATTGAGTACTTACTAAAAATAGTAAGTTGTCAGAATTTAGTGAAAATTTACTAGGAACCTTCCTCAAGCCATCTGATCGCAATGCCAAGTTCAGATCTCAATTTGCTAACCCAATTTGACCTCAAAGTAGCTTGAAGAATGAAAACCCTAATCTATCAAACTGCACTCCAAACTTAGTCAAAATTTCAAACCAGGTCAAAAGATAGGTACATCATCAGAAAGATAGAAAGGATAGAGCGAGGGAAACGCAAAACCAAAGCCAAAAGACCGGAATGGAGCAAAAATTAGGGGGTCCCCATTTTGAATGGGGTGATGTGTGAAAAGGTCACAATAGGGCGCCTAGCCTTTTGGCCAGCTAGATGAGGTTTTTAGCAGTAGTCATCTTCACCAGACCTGTGTAGAATCTTCCTAGCTATTCAGTGAATCCAACCGTCAGCCCTCAGGGTTTTTCAAACGCCTATGAGTGAAGAATCAGTGAAAAATACTGAAGAATGAAAACAAGCAGAAAAATGGCTAAGTATGGAATTCACATACTCCCTTGGAAAAGGTGCCCTTCTACTGGAGGTCTTAGAAGTAGTTTTCTCACTTCGTCACTTCTAGGAATATCTCTTCCAAGTTATTCCAGCTTTGTGATGAGATCAACAACATGTGCATCAAAGCAATCCAGCTCCCGATGGCAAGGGTCAAAGTACAACGTTCAGTTGAAAGTTGCAATTTGCAAAATCATTCTCAAGTTTGTAATTATGCCTCTGCAGGCCAAGGGCACCCTTGCATTTGAGGGCCTTGTTGTGACCTTTGTCACACATCGCCCCATTGCAAATGGGGACCCCCTAATTTTGGCTTTGCTTTTGGGTCGTTTTGTCGTTGTCTCTCTTTTCTACTGTCTGTCTTTCCGAGATGTGCCTGCCATTGAACCTTAACGTGAAATTTTGGCTAAGTCTAAAAATTAAGGTTTCCATCTTTCCAGCCAATTTGAGGTCAAGTGAAGTGAATAAATTGAAAATTGAGACTAACACTGTTGTCAGTGTGCTTCCAGCAGGCTTTCACTGAAATTTCATCAGATTCTGGCAACTTACTATTTTTAGTAAGTGTGTAATTCCAGTTCAGCTTCCCAAGCAGATTTCAAGGTTTAGATGCGAAGTTTTTCAGCGCATGTTGGAAGATTCCTTCTGGGTTTTCAGATACCTTTGCGACGATATAACATGCAAAGTGAGATAACGACTTTCAGAGTTCTGCCTTCGGAGGCCATTTTTAGGGTTTGCATGTCAAGATTTTCTTTGCATGTCTGCATATTCCTTGTGGGTTTTTCGAGAGCTTCACGATGATATGACATGCAAACAAAGATAATCACTTATTCAGGAACTTACTATTTTTAGCAGATGCATTCCGACAGCCACCTCCCAGCAGTTCAAAAGCACAAACTGATCGCAATGCAACAGAAACGAGGACAAACGAAGGTCGTTTGATACGCATGCAAGACTAATTAGGGTTCCCAACTTCGGGACCCAAAAAGAGGCGTAAAAAGTCAGAATTTTTG
Source organism: Sequoia sempervirens (assembly GCA_007258455.2). Classification (NCBI taxonomy): domain Eukaryota; kingdom Viridiplantae; phylum Streptophyta; class Pinopsida; order Cupressales; family Cupressaceae; genus Sequoia; species Sequoia sempervirens. The sequence goes on from VDFB02025933.1 coordinate 8,095, forward strand.
AAAACCGGTGTATACCACCGCGATTAGCATCTTTCAAGCTATCTACTGGTAAAATTTGAAGGCAAACGGAGCACTTACTATTTATAGTGAGTCATTTCAAAAACTTGCTAAAAATAGTAAATCAGCAACAGGCACCGATGTCAGCAAGCAAGTCACGTGGTGAGCGGCACATCATTCGAATTTCAAATCAAGTAGAGTTGTGGAGATATCAGAAACAAGCAGTTACTATAAATAGCAAGCCACCTCCATAAATGTGCTATAAATAGCAGATCAGCACGAGGCGTCAGTATGAATAAGTCAAACAGTTGATAAAGATCCCATGGCGTGAATTTCAAGGTGAACGGAATTGCAGAGGATGGAAAATCAGACACTCGCTATTTTTAGCAGGCTTGTGCAAAAGAATTAGGGTTTCCTAAATTCAAGGGCAAAACATGACAATCGTACAAATGCAGCATCTAGCTATGATCACCACACTTGGGGCAATTGGCACGCAAAATTTGAAGGCATTCTAAGCAATTGCTATTTTTAGTAAGTTGCTAAAATAGCAGGTATAAACAGATATCAGGCATCAGTAGCACAAACACATCCCGAGGTTCAGAACAAAGCAAAATCCAGCCTTTTTGGAGCTTGAAATTAGCTTGAAGTGCAAAGTTGACAAACTTTCTAAAAATAGCAAATTAGGGTTAGCATGATCGAGTTGCCCTAAATCAGGCAAAGAGCGTAAAATTCACTGAAATTGATAAATTTTCAAGTCCAGCCAGTAAAGAACGCCTTTAAAAGCTGAAGGTTGGTGGAAATTCTCTAAGCACTTGAGATTTGAAGTTCACAGGCCAAATGCACCTTGAGAAGCTGAAGATGAGGCAAGAAATTTAGTGAAGGCATTAAAAATGGAAGCTTGCCTAGGGAAATGCGCCCAAGGTCAAAGAAAGAAGATGAAGTTTGACTAAGTACTTAAAATTTGAAGCTCCTGCTCTCCTAGGCGCCTTGACTACTTAGGTTTGATGAAAAATTCTTCTAAGTGTTTGAAGTTGGAAGTTGGCATGGTGAAATGCGCCCTTGAGATTCAAGATTGCTAAAATTATTCTAAGGCATTCAAAACTTGAAGCTAGACACTCCATTTGCGCCTTGACTTAGAGGAAGGTTGGAGAATATTCTAAGTATGGAAAAGTGAAAGCTCCCCCCCTAAAATGTGCCTTGCCTTGCCTTGAGAGATTGAAATTTGTTTAAGTCATCAAAATTTGAAGCATCCCCCCCTACATGCACCATGAGAGGGAGGAGGAGTTGAGAAGGCAAGAATTCTGACTAAGGCAAGTGAAACTGAAAGTAGAGGGGTTTAAAATGCGCCCTTAGCAAGGAGGAAGCTACAAACTTTTTCTAAGTCCTTAAAGTGAAAGCTCCACCCTCCATATGCGCCTGGAAAGAGAAGAGGAGCTTGAAAATTTTCTAAGTTTCACAAAATGGAAGTAGCACCTCCAAAATGCGCCCTTGCATGTTGAAGAGACTAAACAAATTTTCCAAGTCTTGAAAGTTGAAGTAGAAGTCTCCAAATGCGCCCTTGACTTGAGAAGAGGGTGATTAAAAGTTTAAGTATTGCAAATTTGGAGTAGACCCTTCTAAATGCGCCTTAGCTGGAGGAGAGGGCCTAGAAATGTTCTAAGGCATGAAATTTGAAGTCCCAAGGGCAAAATGCGCCCAAGCTTGAAGAGGTTCCAAGAAATCTTCTAAGTATCCAAAATTGGAGGCCCACACTTCTAAATGCGCCCTTGAGGGAGAATGGAAGATGAGAAGCTTGGAAAATTTTCTAAGTATAAAACATTTGAAGTAGAGAGGGTGGCTCTAAGGTGACTCCAGCAAAGTTTCTCTAAGTGTTGCAAAATGAAAGATTGACCTCTCATATGCGCCCACCCAATGGAGTTACGATGAAAGTTCTCTAAGGCACTTAAAGTTGATGTTCACACATGCAAATGTGCCCAAGAAGGATGGGGAGACTTGGAAATTTTCTAAGTATCACAAACTTGAGATGGCTACCTCCAGATGCGCGCTTGAAGTAAGAAGTGCTTGAAGAATTTTCTAAGTAACAAAATGGAAGCACTACCCATGAATTGCGCCCAAGATGAGAAGGAAGCCAAGAAATATTTTCTAAGTGTTTGTAAGTGGCAAGACAAAAGCTATATTCGCCCATGCAAAGTGATGAATGTTTTTCCTAAGTATTAATATCTAAAGTTTCACTTCCTTAGGAAAAATATGCCTAACTTGAAGGAGTAATGAAATTCTCTCAAGAGTGAGTAAAATTGGCTGTGGATACGTCGAGAAGATGTCAGCTTCGAAAGGATAATTGAAAGTTTTCAAGTCAGAGCAACAAGAAATGTCCACAGATGATAAGAACGGGATTAAAAAAATTTATTTTTCCAAGGTTCAAAATTCAAGAAAATTAAATGAACCCGTTCGTTGTACACCCATGAATTCAACAAGTTCTGAAGAAAATTTTCTTCTGGGTATTGAAGATCTTCGACAAGGAGTGGATTTCAAAGTCCTCTACACTTCGCCAAGGCGTTTAAGATGGAGAATTTGGTTGGCCCTCGAACAATGAATTTTCCTAAGGGAAAATTTAAAATTTTTCTAAGGCAAGGATTTAAAATCTGTTAAAAATGCCTTGGCGGATGAATTTGAAAATGATCGCCTAGATAATTTTTGATCAAATTCCTAATGAAAGCATTTTTCTCGAGCCTGAGTTGGATGAAATATCAGAGTGAAGTGCGCCAAGCAGAATACAAGATGGGTTGGAAGTTTGGCTAAGGCATGAAGAATTTGAATGCAAAGTTGGCTAGTGAAGATGATGAACGCTTGGAAGCTAGAGCATGAAAATCCTGGTAAGTAAGTTGAATTTATATTATGAAGTGTTCTAATGCTCTTCTCCTTGCTTGTTTTATAGGAGAAACGTCGAGACCAAGTGGTGATGACTTAAGTGATGAAGGAAATAATCCAAGATGAAATTTCAACCTCGAAGGAAGAAAATGGCTAAGTGTTGAGACTTAGCGACAGAGAAGAAATGTTTTCAAAACTCAAGATGGAGAAAAGAATGGAAGCTCGAGCAAAGTTGAAGAACAACATCAAGAAGAAGAATGAGAACAGTATGAACGCGTTTCAAACAGGAATCTTCTAGAAGGATGATGGACATTAATGGCTCATTTATTGCCCCACTCCTCTTTGTGGCGGTTTTTAGGGTGAATCTTGTTTAGGGCTGAGGTGGCACGATCTGGGCCATCTAGCCAATTGTAATCTAAGCCATCCACTGGACTTGGCCAGCTATATAAAGGGGCACCCCCCCTCATTTGTACCTTCATGAGACAGTAGAGATTAGCTTAGAAGTTAGAGTAGAAGTTAGAATAGAGAGACAAATTAGAAGTAGCTTAGTATAGATTGATAGTGTAATTGAAGAAAAAGGAAAGTTTTCCTTTGAAAACTTTTGCAAGAGATTGTTGTGTAAAACTTTCATAATAAAAGATCTTTTCATTGATGGTGAAATTCGTCTTTGTTATGGATAGCTAGCGAGGTTTCTTCGTCCCTTCTACTTCAAGTAGAGTAAATTTCATTTCATGCAAGTAGATGTTAGTTGTGGAATGTGGTCTTCAATTTGAGCAAACTTCGTCTATCCATACCACTAGTGTGTTCGCTGATGGTGAATGTGCCTTGTGTGGTCAACTGGAATATCATGCACTTAACTTCGATCATGATTTGTATGTTTATATGCGTTGTTGTGATGGTATTTTCATGCTAAGTTGTGATCTGAACACCTTGAGCTACTCCTCTGAAGATTGCACCGGTTCTGTGGAGGTTGTCCGAAGTGAGGCAAAGCAGAGCCTAGTTGAAGCCTGTGAGAATTGATCGCCATGTCCCACGCCTTAGAGTAGATTAGAGCCTTCTTAACCCAACACTATTTACATTCAGTACCTTCTGAAACAAGAACTTCATAGACAAATCTTTCAAGCAGTTGACTTCCTTTCTCTGCCGTTGAACAATTCCGTAAGTCCCCTTGAAATACCAACAAATCACATTGAGCCAACTGAGACTATTCGCATTGAAGGAACCTTGGAGTTGAACGCATGAACTCTCTCGCAATCTTAGCATGCTGGATACTTTGATCAAGAGAGGATAGGGTAACCGTTGGCAACTTTATTCTGCGTTGGTGCGGTCACGAAAAACACATCAACAAGCCTTAAATTCACTGTCAGACGCTCCACATATAGTCATTCTTTGCAAAATTCTTCTAGCTATGTGATGGATTCAGCATCCAGTCGATAGGAGTCATCATTCACCAGCAGTGGTAGATTGAAGCATGAAATGGCAAAATGGGAAAGTGACCGTCTGGTGTTCTGTACATTCTTTTTGAAAAAGGAATCCTTGTATTTGAGGCACCAGACGTAGTTTTTAGCACTAGCAGCTTCTAGTAGACATTTCATCAGAGTTGTTCTAGCTACACAGTGGATGTGTCAGCTCAGCTCCAGCATCAACCGGGCACTCGGAAAACAGAGTTCAATAGAGGTTGTGGTGACATTTTCAGGAAACTACAAAATAGGAAGTTAGCTAAAAATCTCAAGTTTGGAAGGAGGGCGCTTGGAGAGTCAAAGTTTGCCTTTTCAAAACCAGCATGCATTTTTAAGCAACCCAAAAAGGTGGAACTTAGTTAGCTGAATAAAATAATATTAAAATCTTCAATTTCATCTATCAATTTTTGCTTGTAAAAGGGCCTATTTCTTCAATATTTTAATATTGGCGCCTATTTTGTAACTCAATGTCAGCTTCGCATGTTGAGTTAAGTTGAAATTTAAAGAGGTGGTGCCTATTTTGAGACTTCAAGTCAGTTTTTGTTAAGCAAAGTGAGGTCCAATCAGATAATTCCTTTTTAGATAAGGGATTTTACTTACAATTGACGCCTAAACCCTCAAATTCTTTATTTATTGCATTTAGACGTCCATTTCTCTCATAACAAGTTGAGTGCAAACAAGTTTTCTCTTATGCATTTAGCAATTGAAGGCACCATAAATATTATTTTTCAGATTTCCTTGTAGATACAGGTCCAGAATAATCAACAGACTTCAAACAAGCATGGCAATTTTTACAAAAGCAAAACCATAAAACTTATATCTTCTATCTTAAATTCTTCTATTCTTGTCTTAAGTTTTCTTCGAATGTCTAAGAATTCGGCGACTTTTGACAATTTTGATCATTTGGGTTTGTTGTGCATGGATTTCTCTACAAAACCCATGTGTTAGAATTTTTCAAGAAAAATTGCCTCAAAGCTTCAATTCTTGAAGCTCAAGCTCTACTTTTCTCAACTGAAAATCCTTTGCATGGTAGAGTAAAAGTCAATATTTTTCGAAACAAAGGATTTGGGTTGGCTTAGAATCATCTTTTGCATTGGGTTGGCTTAGAATAATCTTCTACACAAAACCCATGTTTCAGTTTTTCTCAGAAAAATTGCCCTCCAAAAACCCTAAAACCCCTACAGTTCTCGACTGAAATGTCTTTGCATGTCAAGCTAAATGGCATTTTTTCGCAATTTTGATGTTGTGCATTGTCTTAGAATCACTTTTTGCACAAAACCCACATCTCAAAATTTTTCGTGAAAATTGCCCCCCGACAGGTTATTTTTTTAGCCTCAGCAGGAGAGGTTTTAGCTTTCCGAAGAAAGTTGTCAGAACATAGCCATGTTTACAGTCAATAGGTGAGTTTTTCAGAATGCAGTACACACAAATCGAATTCAAGACTAAGTCACTCTTAATTCATGACTTCATTGGTATAGTTGGCACGGATTTGCATAAGGTGCTTCCAGAGGCTATCTTGCATCCGATTAAAACAAATCAAGTAATACTTCAAAATATCAAAGAATTTGGGTTGCTAGAGGTGACTTCACTCCCTATTTTAGTTCAATGCATAGAATTCGTGATGTCTTGTGTAAAGCATTACAATTCTACTACTTGAGAAATTCAGTCAATAGATGGACGAGTGATTTGCAGTTTCAAGCCCTAGGACATTGAGAGGTGTTTTGGTATTCCTCAACATCCGAACAGTTTGGTCATTACCATGGATCAGTGTGAAAAACCATTCAATGCTGATAAGGACATGTGTCAGAGCAAAATGGCAACAAAGTGGTGTTGTGACCTTTTCACACATCGCCCCATCCTAAATGGGGACCCCCAGTAGTTTGCTAGTTTTTAGGATTTTGTCTCCGCGCAACGGTTTCGTGAGGTCACTTCTTTCAGAGTTTCAAGTCAGTCTTTTGAGAATCATCCGAGCAAGGTTAATAATCCATGCCTGAATCAGTGCCTAAACATCCCAAGAGTGCTCAGAAGGTCCAAGAGACGAAGATCGTCTGTGCTTTTGGCCAATTCTAACACTTCCTATTTTTTAGGGAATCTGCTTTTTTTGCTTTTTCGTTTTTTCATTTTTGGCAATTTTTGGACCAAACGGGGTTCCCTATTTTTTAGGGATTTTACTTTTTCTATTTTTAGAAAGTCAACCCTGGTCAACGGGTCAACGTTTCCATCTTTAGAACCAAAAATAACCAAAAAAAGTCAAAAAATCATTGAAAAATCAAGTAAAAAAATCAAGAAAAGCATGGAAAAGCAAGGGAAAATCTGGGAAAATCAACCCAAAAGCACGGAAAAATCTGGAAAAATCAGTCAAAATCTGAGAAAGATCACCAAAAAAATCAACCAAAGGGCATGAAATTCATGATAAATTTTGCTTAAGTCTGGAAAATTCGCCATCAAGAAGATAATGAAGATGTTGACCCTTAAATTGAGGGACATGGCATAGAAGTGATGAAGTCCACCTTGCCTTGGTAAAAGGATGGCATGAAGCTTTAAGAGGTCGGCCCTACATTTGAGGGACATGGCAAAGACTCTTCAAAGTCCGCCCAACAATGAGGAAAGATGGCAAGACATGTGTGAAGTCCGCCCTAGAAAGAAGGGACGTCCAAGGAAGTGTAAAGTCCGCCCTTCACTTGGCATGACACCTCCAAAGTCTGCCATGGCTTGAAAGAGGAATGGAAAGACACTTCTAAAGTCCACCCAGCCTTGGCAAGGCACTTGTGAAGTTCGCCTAGGCATGAGAAGAGGGAAAATTAAATTTTTTGCTAAGTGTTTGATGCCTAGGAAGAAAATCGGAAATTTGTCTAAGTATGGAGGCTATAGAGGAAGAAAATGCGAATTTTGGCTAAGTATTTTAATGAAAGGCAAATGTCAGGGAGAGTGTGAAGTCCGCCATACCTTGATGGAAGATGGAAAGAACTTGGGAAAGTCCACCTAGGCCATGGCAAAGGAAGTGTGAAGTCCACCTAGCATAAGAAAGAGGAGAGAAGATTAAAAATTCATCTAAGTATGAGGCCTAGGACAAAGATTGGTGAATTTGGCTAAGTGCATAGAGGAAAATGTACATGGCAAAGAGGCAAGAAAGTCTGCCCTTGGCTAAAAGAGGTTAAAATTTGTCTAAGTATCACGAAATTTTGCCTAAAGAAGACATCCAAACGCATACTTTGCCTGGAGAAATTCGTCCAAGCAAGAGAAAAATTGATTTCGGCATGAGAAAATATGCCCGGCACAATTCGAAGTTCGCCATGGCAAAAGAAAATGAGGATCTGGCGTAACATTTATTGACAAGATGGCTAAAATTTTAACTTGGCTAGACGAAAATTGAAATAAATTTGGAAAATAAACATTTAGCCAAAGCAAAGGGGACAAAAATTAAAATAGCCATGGGTCCAAAATCGAACGGGTTGGAAATAAATTAAATATTTTAATATTTTAATAATTTACTTCCAATACTTAGAAATTCAAAATGCCTTGGACAAAATAAAATTTCGCCTGAGATGTATTAGAAGAAAATAAATTGCACCGGACAAAGATAAAATCCATGGGCAAAACTAAATTCGCCATGAATTAAAACTTGAAAAAATTGAATTTAATTGAACATTTAATGTTTTTTTTCAAGATTTTGAAAATTAAAGATAAAATCTAGCAAAAAAATCAAATTTTGGAAAATCAAAGAGATTTGCCTGGATAAGCTCGCCATGAAGTCTTTTTGAAAAAAAATGGAAACTTGCCTCTTTGAAGAAGAGAAACAAATCGAAATCGAGAGAGAAATAGGCAGTTGCTAAAACAAATCGAATTCTTTAGCATTATAATGAGTTTCAACAACTCATTTTTCACAGACATAGCTGAAGAAAAGCTAATCTCTTGAAATTGTAAGATGATCAATTCTACTACAGGCAAGATTGATTTTTTAGGAAGGAATAATTTTATGCTGAAGAAGTAATTTTTTTCGTAGAAGCGAAGAAGTTCCTGGCTGAAAGCCGAATTTCTTAGCAAGACAGGCGTACTTTGTTCCTTGATTTTTTTTATTTCTCGAGGTTTAAATCTGATCTGCAGCCAGAAGTTCTTTCCTGAGGTTTGGAGTTCAATTGGATAAATTCATCATTCTCCTTCTGTCTTTTTCCTTCTGGCTAAGTTCTAGCTAAATTTCAATTAAATTCATTTACTTTCAGCTTGCTTTTCCAAATAAGTTTAATTATTTAATGAGCTGAAAGTAAAATATTCGAACACAAGGCACGAAAATAAATTATTTTAAAAAGTCTTCGTATTAATGTTAGTATTTTTACTGCAGAATAATGACCACAGCAGTAGAGTCATCGAAAAAGGTGCCAGTGAAATTCGCCAGCAAGGGGGTACCGCGAGAGTCAAAGATAAATTCAAAATGGAAAAATGTTGCAGACACTGATCTAGGACACGTTGACTTCGTAGAGTTCAAGAAGAGAATCTATGGACATGAGGGACTTTCGACACCAATTGCCAGACGAATGGTGAGGAATGGAATTTTTCAAGCAGCTAGATTCCTGCCTGCAATGAACTGCACCGAGTTGATGGTAGAATGTGCCATCCACTACAATGCTCAAAAAAGACAAATCATTGCACTTGACGGAAGGGTTTTGGCTCACCTGGGCGAGCTTGCAATACAGGAGACATTCTGCATCCTAGCACATTCCCATACCGTCTATAAAACCAAAGAGGAAGCCAAGGGATTGTATGACAGCCAGTCAAAGTTATGCGCCACAAATGTTAATAAGGCCTGGCTAGAGAAGCCTAGACCGTCCACGAAGAAGATGCCTAAGAGGCCACGCTGAACAGACTTTAAAGAAGATTATGGGGACATCATTTTGATGCTGAACAGGATAGCCAACAATCCACAAGGCATGTACTTCGAGATATGGATGTATTATTTTATAGACGAAGTCACTACCGATGTGAAGATGTTCAACTGGTCTCAAATGATAAGCAACAATCTTCACGAGCAGTTGACCAATTTGGAAAAGACCAAGTCTTTTCACATGAGCTCGTACATTGTCTATTTATTGGCTAGGACATATAAATACTCGGGACTGGTTTGCAAAGGGAAAGTTGGCAATGGAGAAAATGAACTGAAGCCTTATGATTGCTACCCGCAACTTCAGCTAAGGGAGAAATCTCATTTCAGGCAGGTGCACGATGCTTTCTTAATGTATATCACAAGAACACTTGAGGGAGGAATGCATCAAAGGCTGAGTCACGAGGCAAAGAGTTTGATCAGTAGGTATGGATCTTGGTTTATCTAGTTTCCAAAATTTACATATGTCAAGATCCAAGGATTCACTGGAAATCCTTACAAGTTGCCTATCTATCCAACAAATCAGATGATTTTGCTTGAAGTCCTGAGGCAACTGGAAGAATACCAGAACATCCACAGGCCAAGTAAGAAGGCAGTTGTTATGTTCCCATTCTTTATTGGGAATATGTTAGAGTCATGTTCGTTGGCGCAAGCAACCGAGGGCGCCAGGCTAGAAATCCAGTGGTACCCGTTCACAGCCTATAAGTCCATGGCTAATTTTGACCCCAATCATCATATTCAGGCAGTGGATGGAAGAAGATACAGACATAGGGTGAAATTGGAGGACTTCTGGGCAAACGCCGCTGATGAGTATAAAGTCAGGAGAAGATTGTGGTCTAGAGTGCCAGTGGACTTTATGAGGGCAACCGAACTTTGCCTGGTGCTTGATCAGTTGCAGGACGATGGAAATTATGTCCAGCTACACTTCGAGGAGAGTCGACCTCTTCCTTCCATGAAGTGGTCAGAGCCTGAGCACTCAGACTTGGCGACATTGATGAGACCAGTGATTAAGTACTCTCAGTGGTGGGTCGACCATCATGTCCAAGAGTTGAGGAAGAAAAGAATAACGCTCACGTATGATTTACTGAGCGAGACGGAGTCATACTCTTCCAATGCTAGCGCATCCCATCATGATGATTTGGTTGAGATTGGCGAGAAGAGGAAAGAAGTAGTTCCAAGCATAGAGTCTGCTCCAAAACGACAGAGGATATAATCATCTTGTTCCGCGGCGTCTCATAATATTGATGAGCTGGTGGCCACCGCAGATGAATCCTTGGCTAAAATGATGAGGCCTTCTGCAGTTCAGGAAGAGAACAATGAGCCGATCCAGATGGATAACGATGAGCCCTCATCACCTAAGGGCACAAAAATACTGGGTTCGGATAATGAAGTGGAAGTCAAAAATGATGACTTCAAAGAGGGAATGATTTCCGCCCTCAAAGGAGTCTTGGATGTTCCAAATGAAGAGAACGTTCAGGAGGAAGATGGTATCGAACAGCCTACCATTCCAGATTGGTTGATAGAGAGGATGAAGATTCAGGCACCAGTAGAGGTCCAAGAAGAAGATGATACTATAGATTTCTTGGCAAGGTTGGAACTTGTTGCTACTAAGAAACCTGCCAAGAAATTTTCCACCATTCAGAGGGACGAAGCCGGCGGCTGTTCCATACATATCGCAGTACCAACAGTGGATAAAGCACAGGATGAGATCACTCCCCAAGAATACACCATAACCACTATAGATCTTGGCCCAACAAGGAAAGGCCAGGAAGTGGAAGAACTGGATAATTCCGTCTCAACTATCAAGGTGAGATTGGAAAAAGAAGTGGCGAAAAAGAAGGAATACAAAAGGGAAGTCGAAGGCCTGAAGGAGTATATACAACATCTGACCCAGCCACTCAATCAGGGTGATGCAGTAGCTCCTCCTCTTCTCAATTCCTCGCAAGAGATGGCCAAGGATGTGGAGCAAGGGATGGTCACAGCCAAGGAAGCCCAAGAATGGATGGTAAGCAAGGGCACGGAAGCAGCCTTGTTCATGGAGAAATTGACACTTTCCTACTGACAAACTTCTTCTTTTCTTTCCAGATTGGTTGACATGGTCGAAACTTGGGACAACCTTCCAGATATTCAGGGGAGGCTCATTCCATGCCTCAAGGTCCTGAAGGGCATTCCAAGGGAAGAATTGGTTGAAGGAAAGGTGATTGCTGCAAGAGCAGCTTATGATTTTTACCATTGGTTTTGGGCAGTAACTATACGGAGTGAAGTTCTGGAGAAGGCAAAGGCGGATGGGCTCAGAGTTGAGGAGCAAGTCAAAGAAATCCGGGAGAAGATTTATATGATAGCTGCATAGGTGTTTGATTGAGAGATTGTCCGGGAAAACAACATGCAACTAGAGAGGTTGAAGCATAAGGTTCAAGAAGTTTTCTTCTCTGCTACTGGACCAATTCTAAGACATGATTTCACAAAAGTGGCAAATCTCTTGGCCATCCAGAATGATTTTGTGAGATAGGAGGCGAATTGGGAGAGCACCTTTGCCAAATGTGTTGAGGATTTGGAAGGGCTTGAATTCAGGATAAGCATGTTGCCGCTAGTCAGGATGGAGGAGGTTGTCACAGTCGTGTCCAGATTCATCGAGCACAATGCTGCCCAAGAAGATAGGGACGCCTTCCCTTGAAGATAGCTCCAACTGCCACTTCACTGCTTATTACTGCTTGTTTACTAGTTGTCAACTAATGTTATTTTGGGCAACCCTAATTAGGGTTGGGTTGTATTAATCTTGGCCATTGATGTTGTTTTAATCTTGGCCTTTCATTTGATTTTGAAAACTCTATTTAAACTGGTGATCTCTCACTTTCATTTGTGTGGAGGCAATGTATGAAATTGTTGCATTGAGACTATTTCCGATAATAAAAGCTCTTATGCATGATTTTCTTTGAATCACTTTTATTGTCAAGTAGTAAGCAAGGTTGCATAACTTCTACCATAGATTAGAATTAGAATTAAATTAAGTAGAATTTTCTTTGAATATTGGTTAAGTGAATGCGAGATTGATCGTATAGATTAAAAAGGTGAAATATTGCTCATACTTTCTTCAAATGGATGATTTGCATTCAATGCATAAAGTTAGCCTGAGCTTGTAATTGTGGATGCTTAACTTCAGTCTCATTCAAGGCTTGAAAATTATAATCACACCCCTTGAAGATTACACCCACTTTCCGTAGTTGTCCGAGGGAGGCGAAACAAAGCGTGGTTATTCCTTTCACCTGATCTTTACTGTCTCTTAAATTCCTAGGCGTAGAATAGATCCTCTAAACCCTTATCTTTTTGCACCTTTTTTTTTAGATCCAAATTGAAAGTCCCAATTGAAGAGGCCTTTAATGATAAATCCGCCTAAGTCCCAAACTTGTGAAGAATTCTTTAACGTAAGTCCCTTTGTGTATTACCAGCAAATCACAACGCCCATTGAGTTTATCCACATGTCATGACCTGACAAAAGAAACCTTGGAATTGCCATATGATCTTCTCACAATCTTAGCATATGCGCTGATTTTTCAAGAGAGGATAGAGTGTCTTTGGACATTTTATTCTGTGTGTTCGGTGGATGATAAAACTTACACCAACAAGTGGTTAAAACAGAAGAAAGTTAAATTGCCAAACAAAGTGGGTCGCAGAGAGTTCAAGGATGAATACGCAATTTTGATCACTCTTCTTAATCGTGTTTCTGGTCACTGTAATGTCCCCATTTTTAGCACTTCACTTTTCAGTGATTGATAGCCTATTCCTAGTGTGTTGTCGGCTAGTCAGTGGCAGAATTAGGGTTTCCAACTGCTTGATGGGTTCTCTTGAAGATTTAGAGTTTTTCCTGTTGGAGTTTGGGTGTTTGGATTCTAGATTCCTTCTGGGTTTTCAGAGAGCTTCGCAGAGGTATGACTTGCAACTGCGTCGGGCAACCTTTCTAAACTTACTATTTTTAGTAAGTTATAACGGCTACATCTCGGAGTTTCGGATTTTGGATTGCGGATTCTTTCTAGGTTTTCAGAAAGCTTTGCAATGGTGTCGCATGCATTGCATTCTGAGCAACTTCTTGAATTTACTATTTTTAGTAAATTCTATTTTTAGCAGTGGTCCAGTCAACATCAGCTCAACAGGGTTTCCTCTTCTGGCAGTTAAGTTGGTAATATCATTTTGGTCTTTTGATGCATTTTCTGGAGAGATAAGTATTTTAATTAAAATAATGTTATATTATAATATTATAACCCCTTGGCCTAGCTTCATGACTTTAAGTTGTTCTGAAGAGGGGGACCTCATGGGTGGACGCATCATCAGGGAAAGTTTTAATATTTCTAAAGTCATATTGCTCTTGGAGGTGGGACGCCAACTTTTGGAGAAAAGATAATTTTAAATTAAAGAAAAATTGCCTTCATGAAAAAGGACGCCATTTTGAAGGAAGAATGGGTCAAGTCAAAAACCCTAAAAGCATCTTGAAGTTAGGGCGCACCTTCTGGAAGCTTCTGGAGGGTCTTCTTAAAATTATAAAAGGGAGCCTTAGGCATTCATTTATCATTTGATATCTTGAGTATTGTTATGCTGCCGAAATGGTTGTTGGATTGCTTCGAGGAATGAATGCCTCCTAGCCTTGGCTTGACTTCGTGCTTGAGAGATAGCACCTAGTGGAGAATTTAGTCTACTTGTGAGAGATTTTGTAATGAGGTTTGCATTGTAGTTTTGTTTTGTCTTTTGAAGTTCATTCAGTTGCATAATCTATCATTTATGGAGTTGCTGAATGTTGTATCAGATTTGTTGTTTTACTCATAAGTCAAAAAATACAAAAAGAATCATTCCGGGTATTGTTTAAATCTCTTTATCTATGAGGGGCGACCCTTTCCACTAGTTTTCAGATTTTTTAATGGAGTCTTTGATTTTAGCAAGCAAAATCGCCCAACCTATAGGGCCGTACATTTCTGTTTTGCCTTGAAATTCGTGCATAAAAGATTAAAATGCTTTGGGTCTGTTTTCTTGATTCAATATAGGGCACCATCATCTGAGAGTCACTTTGCATTTGGTCTCATGAGAATTGAGTGAGTTTTTGGAGAGTTATGAGTATTTTGGTTAAGTTTTGTGTTGTTGGTTATTAGTTTCAGTCCATGGTTCAGTCATATCAGTTTGCATTTAGGCTGTCATTTGAGTTGAGTTGGTGTTAGGGAGTCATGATAAGCATTTTGGAAGACACATTTACTACTGCAACAATTTGAAGAGCTCTAATCCTTGATCTTCCAGGCATTCTACATCTCATTGTAAGCTGAACAGTAGTACTGTCAGCATCTTTCTTATTCTTGCTATTCATACTTTGTAATGCCCACTGAATAAGTGGAAGAGGCTGGCTTGCCGCCTATTTACTTTGAGTTGCATTGAAGTTTTAATATCTCCGCCATATGGTCGCCTCATTTCCATTCTAGATTGGGTAGCACATACTTGGTGTTGAGTTTCTTTCAGCATTGTAATTGGTAGGGAACCTCTGACCATATGCACGCCATCATCTGGCGCATTCTTGGTTAGGGTTATTTCAGTTTGTGCATTGCATTGTGATCCTCTAACCACATGCTAACACCTTGCCCATCTCGGGATCCTGGTGTACATCCTTGGTTAGAGTTGAATTCTGCATTGTTTAGTTATCTGCTAACCCTAACGGGTGCATGTTGTTTGTAATCGCATTTCAAAAATAAAAAAATTGGTTTGGGATATTTCAGTCACATAGATGCTCACAAAATTTCAGCCTTTGATGTACTACATCATTGCTCAAATTATTTCCAAGTGAGAGCATTACGACTGGGCCTCTTTGATCAATGATGTTCTCCACAAGCAAATTACCGGTTTCCTGGTTGCCCACAAATTTCATATGTGTCTGTATTGTTAGAAGGATTGTCATTGATGTCAAACAAATAACTTGGTATGAGATATAGATGATCAAATTGTTTTCAAAGATTCAAACTTATAAATCAAATTCATCAAGCTTTCAGTTTTGGAGATCATCGAAGCTCATAAGTAAATCATAATTCATCAAACATTCAGATTTGAAAACAGATTTATTCAAACGTATAAATCAGAATTCATCAAAGCTTTCAGTTTTGGAGATCATCGAAGCTCATAAGTAAATCATAATTCATCAAACATTCAGATTTGAAAACAGATTTATTCAAACATATAAATCAGAATTCATCAAAGCTTTCAGTTCTGAAAATTATCGAAGTTCATAAGCAAATCAAAGTTCATCAGATTTGAAGACAGTGTTGAAAATTATCAAGTTCGTAAGTTTATCGAAGTTCATCAAAGCTATTCACGTAGAAAGTCAAAGAACTCTTGATAGGCGTCACTTGATATTTAAGCAAGATAATACGTTTGTTAAGTCCGTCTAATTTAATAAGCCCGACTAAAACGTATTTACTAAAAGGTGCAGTCCGACTAAATTAAATAGTATTTACAAAGAGACGCGAAACCTTGATAATACGTGTTTTTAAAATATACAAATCTTTGTTTACAAAGGCACAATCGAAAAGATATGATCCATTGAAAAGACGGGAACTTTGATAATACGCATTTTTTATATGCAAATACTTGATTACAAAGACACAATCGAAAAGGTGTGTTCCATTGAAAAGATGGACCTGTTTCTGAAGAAATGTGACCCATGCGTCAGGTTTTTAAGATCTGGAAATAGTGTTATGATTAAAAAGACGTGTCTTCAGAATGAGAAAGACGTGACTGTTTCCGAAGAGATGTGACTTGTGCGTCTGAAAAAAGCAATAATTTGAAGTATGCTTTTAAAATAAAAATCTGGAAATAGTGTTATTAATAAAAGACGTGTCTTCAAGATGAGTCTTAGTGATGAGATCTTTTTAACAAAAATGGCTTTCAATTGATGAGATCTGAAGTAACTCATAGTTACCAAATGGTGCGATCTGTTTTAATGAAAAGTCACATTACTTATGATCAAAACATGCACATATAAAGGTGGATCAAATCAGTTTTGAAAAGTGTGGTTGAGAAGTTCAAGAAGTCAGAATCAGAAGCCTTTCTTCTTGTGTGGGCTGAGTGAGAGAAGTTATATCACAAAGGCAGATTGGAGAATTGGCAGATTGCAGATCTGATTGAGAACAATTGCTTCATCCATCAAGTCAAGGTTTGGTGCCTTGCATTTAGGGGTTGGTGCTCCTTGTAGGCAGGTGTCTACTAAAATCTGTAGAGGTCTAGGTGTTCCTTGTAGATTTCATTCTACTAAATCACCTAGTTGTAAACTTGTAGGTTGGTGCCTACTTAAAAATTATTATTTCAATAAAGTTGTGTCAACTTGGGGAAATTGATTCAAATCAAATAGGTTGATTGTAGCAAGTTTAAAAAGATTGAAAATAAAAAGTTTTATTATTGATTTACTGATTCACCCCCCCCCTCTCAGTAAATCTTTTGTGCTCTTCATGTATTTCGTATACTTGATTGCTTACCAGAATCAATTTAGAGGGTTGAACACAATGGGGATTCTCAGTGTATAGAAGGTTCGTCAATACTACAACCAACTTGAGTTCACAAAGTCCGAGTGACATTTGAAGTGTGTGCAGGAAGCATTCTTAATGTCTCTATTAGATCTCTCTAAACTCATGCGATAGAATATGCTCAAAGACTATGGCATCAATATGATGGCAGTATCTGATTTGTTCCTTCAAGTTTATGCAACTGAGATTGAGATAATTTGATGCTCCAATTTAGATATCTGGTTATGATTGTCACCTTGTCCTTATGCAAATTGTCTTGATGTTGTTTCTGATTTAGGTGGATTATTCATGCATCTCATAGATGGCTGATCATGGCTCCTTAGAGCCTTTAACTCTGCTATATAGAATATATATATCTCCAAATTATTCCATGATGATTCTTCTCCCCTCACTTTTTATTACCTTTTATGTCTCTACATCAAAATGAAATGATAAATCTCTTTGAAAAGAGACGTCTATTTAAAAAGACATCACCGTTAGTTAATAACCTTTTTAGACTAATTGCTGCCTTTGTCTAAAGTAATTGATGTTGCATTTGTTTGTCTTTATTTGTTTAACCACAAATATAATCCCTGTTCATTATCGCTGCACTTAAATCATGACTTATGTTTCATCAAACACAATCCTTCTAATTTAGGAGATCACAGTCTATCAATTATGCACCGACACCTTTAAATTGCTTCTTATGCTTATCTCCAATGAGATAGCGATAGACTTCTGTTGATGTGATTTCCGTGACCGCACCAACATAGAATAAAGTTTCCCAACGGATACTCTATCCTCTCTTGAACAAAGTATTGAGCATGCTAAGATTGCGAGTGAGTTCATGCTTTCAACTCCAAGGTTCCGATAATGCAATAGAATACCCTCAGTTGGTTTGTTGTAATTTTGCTGGTATCACGAGTGGACTTACACAGTTGTTCAGCAGCTGACAACAGACAGCAAATTAAGGGCTTCACGTGGTTTAGATGATTTGGCAGGTAAGTACAAGTTTCCTAATACTAACCAGAAATGAACTGAAATTAAATGAGTGTAGGGATAAGAAGGTTCTAGTCTACTCTAAGGCGTGGGACATGGCGATCAATTCTCACATACTTCAATCGAGCCTTGCTTTGCTTCACTTCAGACAGCTTCCACAAAACTGGTGCAATCTTAAGAGGAGTAGCGAAAGGTGTTCAAATTATAACTCAACATGCAAGTATCATCAAGACGATGCATACGAACACGTGAATCACAATCGAAGTTAAGTTTGAAAAGTAATCCAGTTGACCATGCAGAACCCACCGTTAGCGAGCCCCCTAGTGGTATGGATAAGCAAAGTCTTGTTCAAATCGAGCACCACATTCCACAATTACTAAGTACTTGCATGAAATGAAATCTACTTTACTTTAAGCTACTTCAAGGTGCTACGTGAATTGGAAGGATGAAGAAGCCTCGACAACTACTCATAACAAAGAAGAAATCACCATCAATGAAAAATTCTTTTATTATGAAAGCTTTCACAACAACTTCTTACAAAGTATTCAAAGGGAAGACTTTCCTTCCTTTTCAATCTAAACTATACTATCAAACTATTCTACTTTCTATTCTATCAATCTCTCTATTCCTTCTCTGCTATTCTAACTAGATACAAATGAGGGGGGATGCCCCTTTTATAGTTGGCCAAGTCCAGTGGACGGCTCAGATTACAATCGGCTAGATGGCCTAGATCGAGCCACCTCAGCCCTAAACAAGATTCACCCTAAAAATCGCCACAAAGAAGAGTGGGGTAATAAATGAGCAATTAATGGCCACCATCTTCTAGAAGATTCCTGTTCATAGACGCGTTCACAATGTTCAACTTTCGACTGCGAACTGGATAAGTCTGGTGAACCTTGCTTCAATTTCTTGGACTAGCACAACAGGCATGTTCTGGATCTAAAACTTCAAGGCTGTAACTTTTAAACTTGTTTGACAACGCCCGAGCCTTCATCTTTTCCTTCATTCTGAACTTGGAAGATTCTCTTGTCTTGGATTATTTGCTTCATTTCTTCAAGTCACCGTGCTCTAGTCTCGGCGTTCATCCTGCAAAACAAGCAAGGAGAAGAGCATTAGAATACTTCATCATATAAACTCACCTTACTTACCTGATCTTCATGCCTTAGCTTCCAAGGTTTGAGTGATCTCTGGATCTGATAGGGTCCATCGTTCTTCTCTAGCCAACCTTGCTTTCTTCATGATATTTCAACATCTGTAGGCTAGGGCATACAACACCTATGCATCATATTTCAATGCCATAGACAAATTTCATCATCCTCAAAGGCATACTTAGGAGATGCACTTTTAGAATCATCCTTTGAGAGTGTTAACTTCAACTGCATCCTCTTCGAGAAATTTATTTCACCAGCTGAGGTGTTGACAACTTTGATTTTATTCATCTCTGGCTCAAGAAGACTATCTCCACGAAGAATTTGAGCAAATTCACCTAGGCAATCGACTTCGAATTCGTCAACCAAGGCACTTTATTTCAACATCCTTTTCGCTTCTTGCCTTAGAAATTTTTTTAAATTTTCCCCTTAGAAAATTCATTGTTTAAGTGCCCATCAAATTCTTCAATTTTAAAAGCCCTGGCGAAGTACAGAAGACACTAAAATCCATTCCTTGTCGAAGTTCATCAATACCCAAAAGAAAATTTCCTTCAGAACGTGTCGAATTCATGAGTATACAACGAAGGGGTTCATTTAATTTTGAATTTTGAACCTTAGAAAAATATTTTTTTATCAATTTTAATCCATTTCTTCATCCCTGTGAGTATTTTCTTTGCTCTGACTTGAAATTCTTTGATAAGTAGGAGGTATTTTTCCACAGCGTGTCAAATTATGATATTGCTATCAGGATTCAACCGTGTAGTTTCAAGTCAAACTCATTGACCGTGTAGGAGGTATTGAAATTCTTTATCAACCCTGTGAAGCTGGCACTTCTGACTTCTCCACCGGCAATTCCATTCGTGTGGCAGGAAAATTTTCATCACTACCACCAAACTTAGGCATATTTCCCCTAGAGATGAAATTTTGTGCCTTGGTAAATTTTAAAATCACTAGCATAGGCACATTTTGAATTTTGCCGTAGAAAATTTTCATTGAATTTCAATCATTTTGCTTGTGGTGAGGAAATATTTTTCTCAACTCACTTATACAATTTTCTCTTAGATGCCTGCTTTTAATTTCAACGCCAAGCATATTTATCTCCCCTTATCTTCATCTTGCATGGCACACTTCACACTTAGAAGAGAATATTAGCCACGCCTTAGCCAATTTCACCTTTCATTCACCTAACCTTGAGCGCATTTTATATGTTAAGGTGGACAAACACCAATGCCTTGATAATATTCACCATTTCATCTCTAACATGGGTGCATTCAAGGTAGGGAGAAGAAAATCAACACTAAAATATTCCCATTTTGCATAACGCCTTAGATTCCTTTTTATCTTGCATGGGCACATTCAAAGGGGTAAGGTGGAAGTCAACATTTTATCTTGTCCTCACTTGACTTGGGTGCTTCTGGCACATGGAGAAGGATACCTTTTAGACTTAGAATTTTTTTATCAACCTTTCAAGCTTGAGGGCGCATTTAGGAGGTAGAGGTGGATATATCTTCATGCCTTAGAATTTTTTTTATCACCTCTCCTTGAAGTGGGCGCATTTCACCTATGGTGAGGGATGAAACTTTTACTCAGAAATTTTTAGCATCTTGTGCTTGTAGTGGGCGCATTTTAGATAGGCAGGAGGATGAAACTTATGCCTTAGAGATTTTCTTGACCTCCATTACCTTGTGGGCGCATTAGAAGTATGGAGGTGGATAAAACTTTACTCTTTGACTTTGCTTTGAAGTGACATGGGCGCATATGGAGGGTGAGAGGAATGGGCGCATTTGGGGGGTGGTGTGGGATATTCGAAATTTTTCAATCATCTTGAAGGCAAGCAGGGCGCATTTGGAGGGGTCTGAAGGATATAAGTCCAGACTTAGAAAAAAAAATTCAATCATCAAACTTCATTCTTCTTGGGCGCATATGGAGGTACCTGCAGGATATTTTTAGTACTTAGAAAAATTTTCAATCATCCTGCTTGTGAGGAGGGCGCATTTGGTATGTGGAGGAGGACGAGACTCGTGCCTTAGGATTTTCCTGACTTCCAACTGAGGATGGGCGCATTTTCAAGGTCCTGCAGGATATTCCTACACTTAGAAAAATTCTCAACATCTCCAACTAAAGTGGGCGCATTTGGCATAGGCAGGAGGACAAAGTTCCAGACTTAGGCGTTTTTCTTACCTTCTGCTAGCTTCTCCATGTCCTGCTATTTATAGTAAGTCCCTCAATTCTCGCATCTCTGAAGCTCAGATCAATTTGAAATTTTAGGCATAGGACCCTCATGACCTTGTCAGGCTGTTCACATTGCCATCCTAAGTTGACTTGCTATTTTTAGCCCATTTTTGAAGGTGATTTGCTATTTATAGTAAATGCTCGTTTCTGGGACCTCCACAACTCTGTTTGACTTGAAATTCGAAAGACGTGCTCCTCACCACATGACCTGCCTGTTGACACTGGCGCCTGCTGCTGATTTACTATTTTTTAGCCAGTTTTTGAAATGACTTACTATAAATAGTAAGTGCTCTGTTTGCCTTCAAATTTTACTGGTGGATAGCTCGAAAAATGCTGAATGTAGTGGGATACACCGATTTTCGGAAATTCTGACTTTTTACCCCTCTTTTGGGTCCCGAAGCTGGAAACCCTAATCTGACTTGCATGTGTATCAAACAACCTCCGTTTGACCTCATTTTTGTTGCACTTGGCCCTGTTTATAATTCTAATGCGCTGGGTAGCTGCCGGAACGCACCTGCTAAAAATAGTAAGTCCTTGAATATTGATCACCTTGCTTTGCATGTCACACCACTGCGTAGCTCTCGAAAAACCAATAAAGAATCATCCGACATGCAAAGAAAACCTTGACATGCAAACCCTAAAAATAGCCCCCAAAGGCTGAACTCTGAAAGTCGTTATCTCGCTTTGCATGTCACATCGTTGTGGAGGTCTCAGAAAACCTAGAAGGAATCTTCCAACATGCGCTGGAAAACTCTACATATAAGCCCTAAAATTTGCTTCGGAAGCTGAACTGCTAAAAATAGTAAGTTGTTCGTTTCAGCTCAAATTTTGTAGGCGAGCAGCTTGACATGTTCTAAATGTAGTGTGACTCTCGAAATTTCAAGAAATACCGAAGGAACATTATGAATTACGCACTTACTAAAAATAGTAAGTTGTCGGAACCTGATGAAATTTCAATGGAGACTTGCTGGAAACATACTGACATCAATGTTAACCTCAAATTTCAGTTTATTCACTTCATTTGACTTTGGATTGACCAGAAAAGTACAAACCCTAATTCTATGGACTTGGCCAAAATCTCACGTTTAAGCTCACAGGCGGGCACATCCTAGGAAAGGTGATAGCAGAAAGAAATAGAAAGAGAGAGGGACAAAAACCAAAGCCAAAAGTTCGAAACGAAGCAAAAATTAGGGGGGGTCCCCATTTGCAATGGGGCGATGTGTGAAAAGGTCACAACATCTGGCATCCCCACGGGAAAGTGTTGAAAAACACTTTAGGAATTGAACCTTGGTGAATCTTCCTCGAACCATCATATAGAAAGGATACTTACTCAAAAGGGGAGAAGAATCCGATATTGGATCAGAACACCTTCATCCAAGACCTTGTGAGTGTGTGCATGTTCGTTCCATCTCTAAACCATCCTGACTTCTGGAATCGGACGCAACAAGTTATATAAATATCTTAACTTCAAAAGCGTCCGGGACATTGCCTCGTTGCTAGTCAGGCGTCCATAGCCCTGACGAGGTTGTCGCTACAATTCTCACGAATATTGCTCCACTACTGGCCAAGCGTCCATAGCCCCGGTGGAGTTATTCGCATATTCCCAAAACCAATGTTTCATAATTTTTCTTTTCATTTCTCATTTTCTTTTCTTTTCTGATATCTTCTTTTTAGCACACTTTCTTTTCTTTTGATTCTCCGTCAATTCCACAATTGGTCGGCAGGCAATGAAGCCTCCAATGGGTTTGAGAATTGTAGTGGCACTGAAGCAAGACGCAAGATTTTCACCTACCAAGACCTTTCCCAAGAAACCAAAATGACTCAGAGTGGAGGTAGGTAAGGTATTCAAGGTTTTCAGACTCGTGTTAAGACACAATAACGGGTTAACCTCCCAAGACGAGCTTATTCCCGTACTGGATGATGACAAGAGGAAAACAACCTTGGCTTTTCAAAATTTGCACAAAGTCTAGTGGAAAGAAACCACATTGTGAAAAGAAAACCATCATCACCCCCCCTTTGCCACGGGAAACCCCAAAATTCTTGCCCACTCTAAACCAAAACCACTTGAGTGGACAACTCAAGGGACGGAAACGCCAAACCAAAAACCTAGAGGGCAACAAACAAAAATTCAAAAACGAAACAAACTGAAAAAGAAAACAGAAAAAGTAAACCTAATCTAACTATATTACAAAGTAGGCTCTTAGAGAGAACCTAGGACTGGAAATAATGCTTGAGGAACTGTCCGTTGACGGGCAACGGGACATCCTCTCCTATCAGTGTACGTAGCCTAAATGCATTATCTTTGAGGATTTCAGCAATTTGATATGGGCCCAACCACAATTTTTCGAACTTGTCGTAATCTCCTTTCTTTTCGTGGGCCTTTTCCCAGTATAAGACCAAGTTAGAAATCCAAAAAGACTTGACCTTAGCTTGCTTGTCGAACCATCTTTTTACCACTCCTTGGTGCTTTGCCAGATTCTCCAGTGCTTCATCTCTTTTCTCCTCCAAGTGCATCAACTGAGACAACCTTTCTCTCTTATTAACTTCTCCACATTCTTCCTCTAAAGTGACTTGTTGAATCATCTTTGTGACTTGCTCTGAGGAGATCTTACTCATGGCACCTATACTCTTTGAATGGAAAGCTTCGTGAATTCTACATGGATTGGGTAATGATGAGCCTTCGATGGAGGCATTTTCTGTCTCTTGTTTTGCACCTTTTAACACAAAATCTCCAAACATCCTTTCATTCTCATCCCCACTTGAATCGTTTTCAGTCAATACTTCGGTGGAGGCATGCGTATCTCCTAAAGACTTTTCCCCATTCGAGCTCTGCAACATGAGGACTTCTTTCTTAATGGGCTTATATGAACCCAAATCAGTTTCCACGAACAAAACATCACTATTTTCACCACATTCTGTGATCATTAATTTGAGTCGTGGTGTACTTTCAATTTTTATCTGATTTGGAACTACCCTCCAAGGCAACCACATGTGGGAGAAGTCAATCACGATGTATCCATTCAATTTCCTTGACCAGTCTCTGCTCAACAGCATGCCATAACCATTAGGTATATCCACAACTGATATGTCAATGCGACTCTGAATTCTAGGATCCGCTCTCGGCTGCATATGGATATTATTTAATTCTCCTACAACTGGGACTTCAGTCTTATCCAACTGAGTCACCTTCTTGTTGGTCTGGAGTGGAATCAAACCAAACGCCTGACATACCTTCAAAGGCATGACATTACTTGATGCACCGAGATCGATCAAACGGTTATGCAATAACTTCCCAAAAATTCTAACTGAAACCAAAAATGGGGCTGGCTCATCCTTTCCCTGATAAAAAACGACTGGATTTTTCCTTTCATCTGCTGAGGCATTCTTACTTTCATCTTTCCTATTCAATCGAGATTGATTGTCTCGGACAACCTCTTTTGGATTCTTCCTTTGTTCTGTGAGAACATCGGCCTGAGCCCTCTCCTTAATCTCTGCCTCTGGTTTATTAGCAGTGTTTGAAGAACCTTGTACCATACCTATAAAGTTTTGAGGTTGTTGCGGAGCCTCCCAAGTGTCAAATGGCGCATGAGGCACCTCTTCTACCACATTCATGTTTTGTGCGGGACAAGACTGTGTGACGACAGGAGAATTTCTTGGCGCACTAGTTGCTTCTTGGGATGTACTTCTCACAACAGTCGTTTCATTCAAACTTCCCAGAATTGTACCTTTGACCTCTGAAATCTTCATTAGCTCATGTAAGGGGAGACTAACTTTCATCTTTTTGAATTCTTCTAGTACATAAGAGCCAAGTATTTTCATGTCCTCTCTAGGAAGACTCTCCTTTTGTCTTTGCCCAACTTCATGAACTAATTGTTGAATAGCTTGTTGTCCTCCGCCTTGCGTTGCATTCTGCCGCCTGTACTCTAGAGAATCTCTTGGTAGACTTGGATTATTGCTTGCATTGGGATGCGTCAGAGTTGTAAAATTATTTGGAGGGACTGATGATGTCAGAGGTTCAAGTTGTTGGTGGTAATTCCTCTGATATACCTTCAGAGCTTCACCTCTAGTAGTTTGAAAAGCTTGTACCTCCCTTCTTCCTTCTACCAAGATGCTGCTGTTGAGAGGTGGAAAAACATAACCATCTCTATGAAGAGGCTCTTCTGGTGATGCATGCGTGGTGTGAACTTCTGACGGTATTTGAAACTCTGGCATCCCCACGGGACCGTTCGTTGAAGCTGATGGAAACTTGTGATCAACTAGTGGGGGTGTGTAACTCTAAAACTCAGGCGGAAAATTGCAATCTTTTATTATCAATGCTTGATCATATCTAGGTGCTAGGACTAATTCATATCCCGTAACTGGAGGGTTCTCCGTGACCTCTGCAATCCTTGTTTCACTCTTGAGAATACCAGCCACAACTTGGAATTCGTGACATTGAAGCTCAGAGTGCTAGTTTGTGTTATGTAACCTACACCATTTTGATGAGGCAGTTTCGGCCATATAAATTCTATCCGCAGGACGGCTTTCAGGAGGTGGCGGATTGTCCAATGGTGACGAGACTACTCCATTGTTGGGCCCTGTATTCCAGGACCTCTTCTGAAACCCCTGATTGTTATTTTTGTACCCATGACTGTTTTCATGACTGTATCCTTGATGGGTATCCTAGTGAATCTGAAGATTATTTTGATGTCCTCAGTTAGCACCTTGGTGTGCCTGATAATTTCGTGGCATAGTTTGCATATGATTATTTTGATTTTTGAGATAAGTCACCTCAGTTGACAGCCTCTTCACTTGTTCTATTAAATCTTTTATTTCATCTTTCTCCTCTTCATTTTTCACTGGTGGCACTATGTTCTGGAGATAAATGGGTTGTGTAACTTGCGTCTTGGACAAAGGCATCCCAGGATGGAGAACTAACTGACTTAATGGTGCTTGCCCCTGATAAGCTGGCTGTGGAATTGCATTTAACACCGGAACTTGTTGATTCCATGTTGAACAGAATGTCGACACATGATTGTTTGCTATGACCAGGCCAATATATAGTGAGGGTCCAATTATATTTTGTCCTAAACCTTGACTTACTTCAATAGCCTTAGCGTAAGCTTGATTCATGTTTGCCGGAATGGGGTGAGATTTCACGAACATCACAGTCAAAGGATCAAGTGTTGAATAGTAGCTTTCTCGAGCATTAGCAACAACATAAGGAGGCCTTATAACCTTGTGAGGGCCTTTTGGAACCTATTGTTGAATGCATGGATGGGTTCTTGGTCCTATCTTCTCACTTCTGCAAATTGACAATAAAGCTCTACAGGAGTGACTAGTATACCAAACTTTCCGATGAAGGCTTCCTTCATCTGCTCCCATGTTCTTATAGACCCCAATGGTAGGTGAATGAACCAAAAATGAGCCTCTTCTCCCAAGGAATGTGGAAA
>VDFB02025935.1:0-23568 GCA_007258455.2 Sequoia sempervirens
GAGTTAAATTTATTTGACGGGGCTGCGAACTCCATGTTACGTGCTTTCTTCATCGCCTCCTGTAATGATGGAGGATCAAAGGCTTTGATCCAGCCTCTCAGTGGCTCAGTCAAACCCTCCATGAAAAGAACTACCAACCGTCTCTCTGATATGCTCGGAACCATGACGGATAGCCTCTGAAAGTCACTGATATAAGCCTCGAGACTGCCACTCTGCCTCAACTGTGCTAAGTCTCTGAAGTAGGTTTCCGGATCTTTCCGGTCAAACCTCTCAACCAATCTATCCACGAACTCCTGGTAGGTAGTAATCCTGTCGTGCTGTAAGGTCACCATGCCGTGGTGCCACCAGTCGTATGCTACTCCCTCGAGGTGCAGTGTAGCATATCTAATAGCGTCTCGCTCAGCCATCGGACGCAAAGTGAGGAATGTATCAAGCTTGCTAATCCAAGCTTGGGCTGTCATCTTCCCACTACCATCAAACATCACCAAATTAAGCCTGTTAGTTGCATGTTTGAGATCGTTATTCTGCTGCCGGGGTCTCCAATCCTGTCGAGCCCTGTTGTGTTCTCGCCTCTGTGTAACAAAACGGTCAAAAGAGATCCGTTCTCTGACTGCAGGAGGTATCAACTCCCACTCCTCGTTCGCTGCCATAAGGTTATCAGCAAACAAATCCTCGTGCTCATCACCTGATATAGCCTCATCAGGCTCCTGTCTCGTGAAAGTAGGCCTAGTAGGCCTATCGGCTGTCCGTGACACAGTCCTAGGAGCTCTCCGTGACCCTGCCTCACTCCTGTCATCGTCACGATGTGGTGACGGTCTCCTCGGAGTATCCAATCTCTGTAATGCCACTGTCAACTGCTGCAATACCTCAGTCGACTGTCGCTGACCTGCACGTATATCCCTGAGTGCAAGCAAGACCTCAGCATCATCCACGATCCTGTTATTACGTGGGATCTGCTGTCCTGGAAGTATATGCAATCGCAGCCGACCTATCATTTTCACCTTCGACCATGATTTACGAACATAAGCTGCGTTGCCTTTCAATCAAGGCATTTTAATTAATATAATACACATATGTAATGAAAATTCCTCACATGTATGATGGCTAAATGAAGCCTAAGGATGAAGGTTAGCTCTTTGATACCCTTTATAGAAACCCTGTTTCCCATGCATCTCCGTGTTGTCTTTTACGAAGTTTTTGAGAGTTTTGATGTTTTTGTGATGTTTTTGCAAATTTTGAGTTTTTTGACAATAAATGAAAAGTACGGCTTTTGCAAGAAATTGAAATAAATTCAATAAAAATAATATAACTCTGTAATTGATTGAATATGGATGCCAGTATCTTTATTTAATCTTCTCTACAGATTACAAGAATACCCAGATACATGCAATGAATAAAATAATGAATTTGCAATATTTGAAGAACCTGGTTTTTGCTGCAACAGTAGTACAGATTTGTACGGCTGAGTCAAATAATGCTCTTCTCCCTCTGACTGATGATCTCTGGTGACTCCTAGATGGTTGGCGCCTCCTTTGATGCAAACTGGAACCCACTAACAAAGGCGTTTCTTTTAATCTGATGAGTACGGCCAAAGGACAGAGGTACGGCCCTGACAGCAGGTACGGCCTGTCAGAATCTGCAATAAATGATGTACGGCTTCCTCCAAAATCAATGTCTGAAGCTCTGTAAATGGTGCACCAAGTTGTATGATGGTTTCTGAATGAAAGAATATGACTGTAGCTCTGCAAATGAATTTACTCTGAAGATCAATGATTTCCTCTGTGTGAGAAAACCTCTGCTGGCAATAGATCAAGTGATATTTCACACTCTCTGAATTGCTAATGATGGAGTGTGCTAACTGCTACGACTCGGATCACAGGTCCATTGTTTGGCCTGATGGTCGATTGTTTGCCAACCTCACTCCTGCAGCTAATGGCGAAGCATTTGGAATCCCATCGCATGAAAAGATGATTTATAAGACAAGGGAATGTGCTGAGCGAATGTATGCTTCAACATTTGAGAGATGTGTGGAGATGATCAACTCTCGCTGGATGAACAAGCCCAAGCCCTTCCGCATGAAGTTGCCGAAGCAGATTATATGAGATGATTTGAAGTAGGAATACTGTGACTTGATCATGATGCTCAACAGAGTTGGAGGCTGCCCCCAGGCGTTTATCTTTGAGCCATGGATGTTCTACTATATCAACCTCGTGCTGGAAGGAAAAGAGAACATCAATTGGGCGGTGATGATTGGAAGGAAAAGAGAACATCAATTGGGCGGTGATGATTAATGACAATTTGCATGAGCAACTCCTGAGTTTGAGAAGGACAAAAACCTTTTACATGGGCTCATACATTGTTTACTTGTTGGCTCGTATGACGAAGTACAAGGGAGTTTCATACAAAGAGCCAGTTGGTTGTGGCTCTTCTCAGTTCAAAATCCATGAGGCTTGTCCGTAGTTGCACCTGACAAGCACGGCCAATTACAAGCGAGTCAATGATGCCTTCACCATGCATATAATGAGATCATTTCAGCAGAGGACTCATCGCAGGATCTCGAGGGAAGCTTAAAATTTAATTGAAAGGTATGGGTGCTGGTTTATTCAGTTTCCGAAATTCTCTTACATTAGGCTGCAAGGCTTTTCTTCATACCCATATAGATTGCCTAAGTACCCAACAAATAGAATTTTGATGCTAGAGATATCTAGGCAACTTGTTGCCTATGATAAGATTCAGAAGAGAAAGAAGAAGGGAGGGATTGACTTCCCAATTATCATGGGGAATTCAGATGAAGTGTGTCCTTCACTTTAGGTAGCCAGGGAAGCTGAAAATGAGCTTCAATTCTTCCATCTATCCTATCACACCAGCAGGCAGTATTACGATCCTCACAAGAATATTAGATGGATACTGTTAGAGGAATTTGTTCATAAGGCAAATATTGAGGATTACTGGGCTAATACATCAGATGAAATTGAGGTTAGGAAAAGGATGTTCTCGAGGCTACCAATAAGCATGATTAGGGAGTGTGAAATTATTCCAGTGCCAGACTAGGTGGACGAGGACATGAACATTCTCCATCCAGATTATGAGGCAATGAGAGACACACCACTTCCACTCCCAGATTGGTCAGAGCCAGAGATTGTTGATTTGGACACACTTTGTATTCCAATCCTAACTTTCACTAGAGCATGGGTTGAAAGGCATGTGAGTAGATTGAAGAGTAGGTTAATTCCTTTGACTTACAACTTGATGGGAGATCATAGAACGTCGACTGCCAGTAGGAAGAAATAGATTACTCGAGGTCCAAAATCTCAAAGGAAGGAGCTAGTTTAGCCGGAGCCTCTGAGAGTTGTGGTTGAGTCACCTAGGCCATTGGAGACACGTTCTCCAAGTATACAGGAGGTTTCACTTTTCGCTGATCAAAGAAATGCATTGAATCAAGAGCAGGAATTACATGAGGAAAATCAGCCACCATGGAGGGAATTAGTTGGCCAAAGTGCTAATGCGCCCACTAGAGATAATCAGCAGGAGGAAGAGGAGGAAACTGCTACTGACACACTTCTAGCATGAGCTTGAGGCGGCTCTAGAGGATGATGCAGTTTCAGGAGATACTCAGCCATTAGAGGCCAATGAGCCTCGCCAGAATGAAATTGAAGTAGAACAAGTCCGTGAGGAGGAAGCAAAAGAGGAGCAGCCGTTTGCTATATAGCAGGTAGTACCTGATTGGCTCAGAGATAGAATGAGAAGGAGCCCCAGTGAAGAGGCTGATCCAGCAGTAGAGATGAAGGAAGTTTTGAGTAGGATCAGCCCGCCTCGAACAAAGAAGAGAGCTAGGAAATTTTCGAAGATCTCAACAGATGAGGATGGCTCTTGCACCCTTCATGTTGCTGTGCCTAGGGTTGATTGTGATCGAGATGAGGTTGTACCAGAGAATTATATGATCACAACCATGGAGTTAGGTCGCCCCACAGGAGCACAAATTATTGAGTGTAACAACTCCTATCAGGCGCTCAAGGACAGATTGCTCAGGACTGAAGGAAAGTTTAAGAAATTGAAGAAAGAGCACAAGACTTTGATTGGCTACGTGCAACATTTGTCTCGTCCTTGTGGACAGGAGATTCCGACACTTGAGCTTCCAATCGAGTTATCTAGGGAATCTGTTAATGGCCTAGAAGATTTGAGGAAGATGACACAAGAGGTAGATAAATGGGTTGAAGGTGTTTGTGCCGAGACAGAAAAGTTCATGGAAGATCTTGCTCATGCTTACCAGCAAGCTTCTGACATTATGGCACGGAGGGAGGCAGTTGATCAGGCCTGGGGTGATGCTCATGTCTATCGGAGCAAGGTTATTCAGCGTTTGGAGGCCTTGATGCATACTCCCTTGCAAATGATGATTGATGGAGGAGTTATTCAGGAGGGTGATAGGTACGATTTTACCGGCTGGTACTCTTTAGTAGTCACAGGACGTGGATTCTTCGATGCAGCATAGGCGGATTCAGCCATAGTCAGGAAGGCTATGACGAACATCATTGATGGAGTCCTGAACACCTTGGAGGCAATCTTTGCTAGACCGCTGAATTCTAATGAGGTGACTACTGATGGATTGAGGAGTAGGCTGCCACCTTTTTTTTCGGAGGTGAAGATTTTTGTGCAAGATGACTTTGAAAACATTTCGACTTTCTCCAGCCTGATTCAAAATACACAGGATGCCTTAACCGCTTGGAGAAAGTCTTGCACACGGCATGGGCAGTCAGTTACGGTGTTGGAGTTTCAGCTTGATCATATTCTGTCGATCTCAGTTCAGGAGGTTGAAGCTGTGCTTGTTAGGTTCATTGATTTTGCAGCCAAGGAAAAGGAGAATGGAAACGCACTTCTGGATGATGACCTTCTGGAAGACTGATTGTGGGCATTAATTGCCTTTACTATTTTGGGAGTGAGTGGGAATCTTTGATTCATTTATTGTACCACTCCCCATTCTGGCAGTTTTTAGGGTTAGGGCTGAGGTGGCTTAATCTAAGCCATTCATTTGATTGTAATGTGAGCCGTCCATTCGACTGTGCTATCTATAAAAGGGGCATCCCCCCTCATTTGTACAATGTAGAAATTAGACTAGAGAATAGACATTCTGATAGAGCTTAGAGAGACAGTTTAGAGTTAGAATAGTTTCATTGCATAGCATTGTTTGAAGAAGAAGGAAAGTTCTTCCTTTGAGAATTTTGTAAGGAATTGTTATGAAGACTATCATAATAGAAGAGTTTCATTGATTGGTGAATTTGTCTGTTGTTATGAGCAGTTAGTAAGGTTTCTTCAACCTTCAACTTCAAGTAGGACATAAGTTAGAGTAATTTTCATTTTCATGCAAGTAGTTAATTGTGGGTGGTTGTGTTTGATTTAAGTGAGCTTCGTTAATCCATACCACTAACAAGCTTACTGATGGTAAGTTTGTCCTGTGTGGTCAACTAGAATTGTTTTCAGACTTAACTTCGATTGAGATTCACGTGTACGTATGCATCCTTTTGAGGGTATTTGCATTGTTGAGTCATGATCTGAACACGTTTTGTTGCTCCTTTGAAGATTGCACCAACCTTGTTGAAGCTGTCCAATGCGAGGCAAGACAAAGTTCGGTTGAAGTTCATTGAAGTCAAGCTCAACAGCTCTTGCATTTAGACTAGGACATAAACTTTCTAATCCTTGCAGCCATTCAATTCAGTTCATTTCTGGTTAGTTTTAGGAAAACATACCTCATCACTAAATCATTTGCAACATACGAAAATCCCCTTCAAATCATTAATTTGCTGTCAACTGCAAGCCTTATGAACAATTGTGTAAGTCCCCTCGTGTAAACAACATATCACAACGAACCTAATGAGGGTATTCCATAGCATTTCAGAACCTTGGAGTTGAACATGCGATCTTTCTTGCAATCTTAGCGCATGAAATTCTTTGATCAAGAGAGAATGGAGTAGCCTTCGGATTACTTTGTTCTGCTGATTGGTGCGTTCACAAAAATCACATCAACACACTCTAAAACATAAAGATTACCCATTTTTTTTCCTTTTGCAAGCACCAAAACACCCTTGGTTACCTTCCAAGTATCTAAAGAAAATTTCACATCACATCCTTGAGCATAAAGCTGGCTCACTGATATTAAATTTCGTTTCAATGTGGGAACATGTCTTACATCTTTCAAAATCCATTTATTTCCATTTTTTAATTGTAATGTCACATCACCTTTACCTACTATTTCACATTCTTTGTTATCTCCAAGAAACACTCTTCTGAACTTACCTTCTTGGTAATTTGTCAAAGCATCCCGGCATGGAGTAGCATGGAAGGAGGCACCAAAATCGAGCACCCATGAATTTGTAGTCGTGTCACTTGCTGATAAAACCAAAACACCATCATCTACAACATTTACTTCATTGTTGCTCACCTTATCTTGTGCCTTTTTATAATTCCAACAATTCTTTTTTGTGTGACCCGTTTGCCACAAAACCAACAAACACTATTTCTGCCCTTGGACTTTGATCTTGGTGCAGATTTGTACCTCCTTCTGTTGTTATTTCTGCCTCTATCTTGCCTCCTTCCCCTATTGCCAGTACTTACAATAGTTAAAGCGTCACCGGAAGAGGGTTCTTGATTTTTCCTCATGTCTTCATTGAGAACTGTGGCTGCAACATCACCAAAGTTTAATTTAGTTTTGGCAGCCACCGAAGTGCTAACTGCCATCACCACTCCTTCCCAGCTGTTTGGTAAAGAACATAATAAAAGAATTGCTTTAATTTCATCATCTAAATTGATACCCACTGAAATCAATTTGGTGACCAAGGTATTTGTTGTACCCAAAACAATTTTTTTGCTTCATTAAGGCATTTTGATTAAAATGGTCTAAATCTTGTAAAATTGTCGTCAAAAGTCAGTTTTAGGTCAAACAAAGCATGGGATTTTTGTGGGTTTACTGTCTAGAAGATATTGGCAAAATTTGAAAAATTTGAAAATTAGGGTTTTTAGGCTCCTATTTTTAGGAAAACCCTAAAAATAGGATCTTTCCAAAATTGATTGAAAATAATATTGATTGGCTTATTTCATGTTACAATCACATTAGTCAAGTCAGAGTCAAGAAAAAGTTAGTTCAGCTCTAGTGGGTCTACTTCACTTTTTCAGGAGAAAAGTTAGGACTTCCAAAGTCGTCAATGGCAGTTGGCCAGTACTAGGTGTTGAAATCTAAGCTTCAAACTCATCACAGAAGATTCTATGGTGAAAGATGCTTCACGACGGGGGGGATTTTGAAAAGATGAAAAATGTGAAAAATATTCTAAGTTTGGAAATGCTTCGCCTTGCTACAAGGGAGATCCTTGTGCAGTCAACACTCAAGTTAACTTTGCAGTGTCTGTACACTTAAAAATGGTGAATGCAGTCATGTACTCGCGTCAACAGGAGCAATGCTTCAACGCAATCAACACAGCCTAGCGACATGGTGATCGTGAAACGCAAAAAGGCGAAAATCATCAGAAAATGATCAAGTTTGGAGCTAATTGCGTTGAAGGCCCAAATGTAGTTGTTAATGCTTGCAAAGCCAATCATCTTCTTCGGATTTCTACTAGCTTTCCAGTGAACCATCCGAATTGTGAAACACCGACAAACGACGGTGGAGGCAGAAGATGCTGAAGGCAACAAACATCAAAGACGATAGTCAAATTACAGAATTTGCACCCTTGTAGCCCAGGGGTGCCCAAGAATAAAGTCTATTAGATGTTAGTTTTTTAGTAACCATCTCCAAATGATCTTCTCGGCTTTAGTCTAGCTTCACAATGAATCTGTTCGCTAGTCCATAAGACATACTGAATGACAGTAGCTGTGTAAGAGGCCAGGTGTCTCTCAACCCCAACCACTGACAGAGAATGCAAGTTTTTTGTTTGTTTTGATGTTTTTGTAGTTTTTTGTGTATTTTTGTGCAATAAGGGGTTTTTGCGATTTTTGAATGAAATGATGCCAGGACAAATAAAATGCATAAATTTACAAACACCAAAGCAAACTAATGGCTAGTTAATGGCAATTGACTTTATTCTGAAGAATAAATGATTACAATGTTGAATTGATAACATGCATATGAAAAGGTAGGCAAAATGTAATATTTGAAGAACCTGATTTCTGATTGCAGCCGCCTGTAGAAGGCATAAAATAGTACGGCCAATCCAAATACAGACTTCTCCCACCAACAGATGATTGCAAATTCCTCCAAAGACCTAGGTGTGCACAATGGTGAAGACAGAGTGCAAAAAGGCAAAGCGATTTGCTGTTTGTGAGGAAAACGTCCTTGCTACTGTGTAGTGCGGCCCACAACCAGCATTAAATGCAAATCTGTATGGCTGTGAGAAGTTGCTAGATGAAGGATAATGAATGGCCATTGAAAAGATTTCCTTCTATAAGAAAATCGATCCAAACCCTCAACCACACTTCACAATATGCTCAATGATGACTTATGAATGAAGCCACTCTGTTGACAAGCTTTAGCTGATCTTTCACAGCCTCAGTATGCCTGATTCTGAAGAGTTGACGTTCTCCAAAATCTGATTGCAGAAACCCTTGTTTCTGCAACTCCAAATGTTCTCAGAGAGAAAAGACAAAATTTGAATAATCAATCAATAATGGGGTGTATTTTGTCTTTGAGAAATAAATACTTCTTCAAAGAGTTCGACCCTCTCAAAAAAGCAATTAAATGAGCATTAAATGATATTAAATTCGCCCCTCTTTGACTAAGGCACTTTAATTAATAAATGGCATCCCTTTTCAAAATGAGTAATAAATACTCATTTAATAATAATATTACTCCTTTATTATAAAGTATTAAATACTTCTTAATTCGCCATTAATAATTAATACTTTAATATTTCATTTAATTGACTTTATAATATAAAGTCATAATAATAATCATTTAATTATTATCAAACGCTCCAATATTATCCATTTGCTCATCAAACTGTCAAACTGGGTCGAAACTGAGATGGCCAACTGAGCCAGGTGCCCTACCAGAAATAGTAACCTAGATGATCTGACTTACTATAAATAGTGAGTGCTTGAATAACACTCTGTAAGCGTCTACAAAGGCCCAAATTTGAATCAACTGATGGAGTAATGTCTCAAAACTCAGGATAACTGCCCTGAACAACCCTCTAAACACTTCTGTCAGCCTACGAGGGTTAAGATGATAGGCTAACCCCTCAAACACCTGAACTGCCAAGGAAGGGGACATTACAAGCTGTTGATCTAGTGAGCACGCAAAATGGAGGATAAAATGAAAGTCAAAATGTCAAATGTACCTTTGCAGGCCAGGGTTGCCTAGACTTTTGGTCAACAAAATGAGGTTTTCAGCAGCTGTCTTTTTCAAGAGATCTGCTTAGAATCCTTCTAGCTACGTGATGAATCCAACAACCAACTCTCTGGACCTGTCAAACGCCCATAATTGAAGATCAAGCGTAAAACATTGGAGGCGAAGGCAAGTTGAAACACATGAAAATTTGACTATGGAGAAAAATGCACCCTCCTTGGAAAGGTGCCCAATTTTTTGGGGCCTCAGATGCAATCTTTTGACTTCACAACTCCCAGGATCATCTCTTCAGACTTGTTCAAACTCCGCGATGAGATCAACACGAACATCGAGGCAATCCAAGTCTTGGCAACAAAAGCCAAACTGGAGCGTTTCGTCAAAAGTTACAAATTGCAAAATATATCTCAGAAACCCAATTGTGCCCCTGTAGGCTAGGGGTGCCCTTGAATTTGAGCATTATAAACCAACTTTCACACATTGTAATACCAGTCATTATTCTCGGAATTGAACTGGTTTTCCGTTCCACATCTCGGTGTGTTTGTGGGAGTTGTCAGTCACCTACAGTTGCAGATTGAAGCATAGAGGGTCAAATTGAAGAGATTGAAAAACATTCAAAAAATGGCTAAGTCTGGTGAAAAAAGCACCCTTTTAGCAAAAGGCGCCCAAAATTTCAAGCTATTGGAACTACTTTATGAGGTTTGCAGCTCCCAACAACGTCTCTTTAGATTTGATCCATCTTCACGATGAATCTGTCAGCTAAGCTAGATCAACTGGGAATCCAAAATTTAGGGTCAAACGAAGGCATTTTGTCACTGCGGAAGTTGAATATCTTTAAAAAATTTCTAACTCCTCAAGCTTGGGTGCCAAAAGTCAAAGTTTGACCATTTAACTTTCAGTTGTGATTTTTGCATGCTACCTCTTGCATATGGCGTCCAAAATTGGAGAACTTCAGTTCACAAGACATGCACAAAAATTAACTCAATTAGGGTTGACGCACCTACCTAACTGACACTACCACCTCCAAAATGCTTATTCATTTAAGCATGGGTGTCACAACTTCATTATTTCTTGTAGGTTGAAGCTAAAATCAGCTATTTTCTCTCCAACACCTTTTGAATGATCAAACAAAGGCCATTTTCAGTGTTCTTCGAAGTTCTTCATTCAGGTGGCACAGAGGAATATTTTTGCATGCTTCATCTTTCCAATACATGCTTGGTAGACTTCATTAGATTGGGTAGGAGTTGATTTTCTTGAAGATTGACAAAGGTAGAATATAATTTCTATCTTCTCCCCCTCACATTTCTTCTATCCTTGTCTTAAGTTTTCTCTTACATGTCCAAGTAAACGACAGTTTTTCACAGATTTGACCCTGGGTATGTTTAGTAAAATGTTGGCAACAAAACCCATGTGCTAGAATTTTCTGACAAAAGTGCCTCGTTGCCCCCTATTTTTAGGGTTTCTAGAAAAAGTCATCATTCCGAAAAATAGAGAATCTGGGTTTGATCAGCTTGCATGCGCCAACAAAACCCGCATGCCAAAATTTTCCTGCAATAGTGCCCCACTGCCCCCTATTTTTAGGGTTTTCCTAAAAAAGTCATCATTTTGAAAAATGGAGAAACTAGGTTTGCTTAGCTCTCAGGTGTCTACAATACCCATGTGCTAGAATTTTTTGGAAAAAAAAAGCTTCTGCGGCCCCGTTGCCCTCTGCAACTTCTGCCTCGAGAGGTCATTGCATGTCAAAGAAAAAATCACTTTTTTGAAATTCAGACGTTGTGGGTTTGTTCAAAAAGATATTCACTACAAAACCCACTTCTTAGAAATTTTTGTAAAAATTGCCCCTCAAGAGGCTATTTTTAGCCTCCCCGGAAAAAGTTGCTTGAACATATCTGTATTTGCAGTTAACAATCGAGTTTTCCAGAATACAATTTTCACAGGTTGAATTCAAGACCAAATCGGTCTTGCTTCATAATTCGTTGAGAATGGTTGACATTGATTTGCATCAAGTGCACTCGATGGTTGATTCAGACAATTTGACAGGCACAAACACTCAAGTTCTACATGATTTCATACTTCGTATAGTTGATAGCCTTTCAAGGCCAGTTTAGAGGGTTGAATACCGTTGGAATTCTGGGTGGGCACCGAGTTCGTGTGCATTTCTCACAGCTAGAGTGTTCATAGTCAAACTTCGTGGTTTTATCATGCAATACTCTTCCATTGAGAAGAATCAAGAAGAGCGTTGCAAGCATCAAGCTGTAGAAGAAACAAAGATCATCACTTCAGTTACAGAGCTGCCAAAGTTACCAATCAGTGAACTGCCAGTTGAAGTGTGTAGATATTTCTAGGATTACTCAAATAGTTGACAAGCAGTAAACTGACAGTTGAGGTGTGTGATGATCTCTAGATGATGAGGCAGTTAACAACTTCTTGGAGGAGTTGATGGTTTGAGATCATGAGGCGTGAACTACTAGTTAGGACGTCCCACCTTTTCAAGATAGACATTAGTCACAACAGTTAACTTGATGCCTCTTTCCAAGTTAACTCGCTGTCCCACCTTTTGTGCATGTCTATTTTGGAGTCACCTATGTATATTTGGAGTTCTAGTTTAGTTTAGAATCAATTAACTGAGGTAGTTTGTCCAGTTAACTGTTAAGTTGCATACATTTAGACTTAATAATAAATCTTGCATTTTTGCAAGACTGATGTTAACTTAAGGAGATTTTAGGGTTCCCTACTCCTTCGAGCTTCTATAAATAAGAGAAAGCTTGCTCATTATTTCTTTAACTTTTGCTATGATAAGAAACTATTTTTCCCACCTTGCCGTGCAATAGTGCTATTTTGTATTGGTTCACTTTGTTTAATATAAAGCTGATTTGATCGTCTATTGTGTGTGTGTTTCATTATGCAATTTACTGTCCCAGATTTATTGTTGTTTTAATAATCTTTCTTTCATATCTACAGCTCGGATAGGTATTCTACCTCCTTGGGAATTTAGAAATAAAGATTATCGTTTGATGTTGTTTTTAATAATCTCTCTTTCATATCTACACCTCGGATAGGTATTCTACCTCCTCGGGAATTTAGAAATAAAGATTATCGTTTAATGTTTGTTTCTAGTAATCTACTTTCAGTCTACACCTCGGATAGAGTGTTCCACCTCCTTGGGAATCTTGAGATAGAGTTTATCGTCAACCATTCCCAATTGCTCCTAATTCCTCTTGCTCTGTTTTTCTAGAGGAAATAGGATAGTTTTAGCATTAGCCTAGTTGTAGTTAAGATCTGCAGAAACCAGAGAAAACCTTAGCTGCAATGTATTTGTTTTTATAAACTTGTGCCTCTGCCAACTGAGTCAAAAAGATAAGAATTCAGAATACTTTACTTTTTATGCATATTAGGAAAAGAGGGAGCCTCCCCTCCTAATTTGAAGAGCAGTTAATATTGTGCATAGCTGATCATTTTCAATACACTCTAGAGGTGCGAATTGAAATGCCAATAGTATTGAAGTCATTGAGGTGATTCGACATGATCCCACCTCTCATTTTCAAATTGTATAACATTTTCATGATGAATACCTTGTTTGATGCCGATGCTATCTCGTGCATATTAGAGAGTTTGTCCCAAAAGCTCTTTCGTTGTCTTCTTAGCTGAAACATTGAATAGCATGTTGCTAGACAACGAAAGAAAAATAGTTTCCCTTGCTTTCATATCCGTTTTCTCCCAATTTTTGTTCGACATTGAACCTTTTCCCTTGGTTTTTCCAAGCAATGCGAGTGAGAGATCCTACTTAATCAGCAACGATTCCATCTAAACTTCCCATAGCCTGAAGTTCTGCCCCGCGAACTTCTCAATCTTCCATTTATCTGCGTCATCCATAGCTTTGGAAATTCTTCAACGATTTCCAAAGAACCGCTTCAGCACCAAGCTTCTGCACAAGGCTTTGATACCAATTGTTGATAAATTTGTCACATAACAAATGAAAGAAATTTCAGAATTAAAACAATTTGACAAAACGAAAACAAGACAAGAAAAACACACAGATTTTTATAGTGGTTCACCAAATTGGCTACATCCACTTTCCAGGTAGGGGAAATCTTTATTGAATTCTTTTTCTCAATACATCATATGCCACAGCATATCAATATCTCCATCAAGCAAGAGTTTTTACATTTTTTCAAGTGTTAATAATAACGAGCCTTAAAGAAGGAAGGCAAAGAGACAGGTAAAGAAACGGCTAAAGAACCGTTGGGATTCACCAACCCAACACTTCCTTTTGTTTTCCATTATTTAATCCTTTTGTGAAATCCTAATGGTATGTCCAGACTTCCCTTGTTTTCTTGCAATGCCCCTTGTGGAGGTTTGGGGGCATGTCATTTTCACAATTTTATCACTATGTTTTCTACAACACCAATTCTGTACTATTTGTGATTAAAAAAAATGCACTTTTTGAGCTGAATTATTTAGGAACTTCTGGGCATTTTCAGTGTGCTTGGGGGACACAAGGTAGTCCCTTGAGGGTCTTGGGGATGTCGTTACATCTCCAAAATAGGGGGCTTATTGCAAATGTCCCCTCATTGAGAGAACATCCCAAAAACATCCCCAAAAGACTATTTGGCGGTGGTAGAATGGGTATGTTTACCCCAATTCCTTGTCTCAAAAATGTGCCCATCTTGGAAATGTCAAGTTTTTTGGCAGGGGCAAATCCTCGTGGAACACTTATATTTATGCCTTGAGCATATAATTTGTTAATGGGAGTTGAGGGTAGATTTATGTTGCAGAAATGTTCATTTGAATTTGAAGTCAATCTATTATTTTTTCATGAAAGTGAATGAATATGAGTTAATGCTAAGCCTATGCTGTAGAAACTTGTGTCGAGGTTATTGATCTTGTTTTTGCAATTCCATTAATTAATGTGAAGTGAGTAACTTTGTCAAGCTTTACATTGATGCTTGTTATTGATTAAGTAATAACTTTGTGTATCATTTAGCAATTTATTAAGTGGAATCTTGCAATGTTCATCCATTTAATTCTTTTTTGTCGATATAGATTTATTGGTCTTTGATTTGATCCATTTAATTGTTTTATTAGTTTTATTAAAATGAATCACTATTGTATTTGCCAATACAAACTGAAGCTCACAAATTTGTATTTTTTGTTGTATCTATACAGGCCTATAGTATAGGAAGAGCGTTAACTCAAAAGCTGAAGGAGCTTATACCTCGTCAGATGTTTAAAATTCCAATTCAGGTATATTTGAAGCTTCTTTAAACAGAAATAATGACACTTATTAGTACTTTCTTGATATTCTGTTGCTCTTGTTATGGCTGCTGGGCACCCTTCTTAAAAGTACTTGTAGTTCCCTCACTAAGCATAATGCTTGTTTAATGAATAGTTTGACTTTGTAAACCTTTTAGAATATAAATATGCTTTTTCTTTATAAAAAAACAAGAAATTTGGATGCATGGGATGCAAGGACAATGGTTGTAATATTTTCACTTTACATAAGTTGGAAATGGGTTTGTTCTAATTTTCTGATCAGGTAATGATCCTTAGTATCTTCGCATGACAATGATCTGATTTAGCATTTGAATAAGTTAGCTAAATGACACAATGAGGATGCAGTGCCATTTTAATTATGTCCATGTAGTGTTCGCACAAACATTTCAGGGCAGGTAGTTCAAAAGTGTTGGTTAAGGAAAGATGTTAATGCAATATTTCCAGGGGGCAAACTAGTATGTTACATGGAAGCAAAATTTCATGTTAAAAAATCTCTTTCCCCTTTATTGCTTTGGCATAAATTACTACGCATATAACTAGTTGTTAGGAAACACACCATAAAACTTGATTAGGAGTCAGAACTTCATTATATCAATTATTTTGCAGAATATGTCAACATACCAGAGTTCTACTTCAAACTCGAAACAACAAACACACATCGTATCTAGCTTGACTTCTCAACATTCTATCAATCTTGTTACCAGCTGCTCTCACCCTCTTCCTTGCAATCTTTCCCATACTTTTCAAACTTCAATTTAATATTCATCTTTATTGTACTTTTCTATTTCTAGAGGGGAGAAGAACCAATGGCAAAATAAAATGATCCTTTTTCCTACTTTTACAAAATTTCAAGCATAGAGATGAAACTGTAATGTCCCCATTTTGCGAGCATTAGAGTTCGTAAGAATTAGCCTATCATTTGACCCTCGTAGGCTAACAATTATTGATAGAGGGCCTCGTGTGGTAGTTACTTGGTGATTAGAGACATTACTCTTTAGCTGGATTCAGGTTTTGGCCTTTGCACAGGTTTTTTGACTCAGATTGGCACACTTACTATTTATAGTAAATTACTATTTTGGTAGAGTTAGGGTTCCTATTAATAGAAAGACACCTGAGCAGAGCATATTGGCAGTGTCGACCTTGATTGGGCCTTTGCAGCTATTTCTAGACTCAGTTCCACATACTTACTATTTATAGTAAGTCACTATTCAGGGTTTCTATTTTTAGACAGACATCCAATCACATGGAGAACAGGGAGAGTCGACTCCTGGCTCAAACGGCTTAGCAATCAGACAAGTACATCAAGAGATATTAAAGTTTAAGTGACTTAAGTGATTTATTTAATATTTTAATATTATTATAAAGTTCTAAAGTAACTTTATAATAATAAAGTCACTTTAATATAATAAAGTGCGTTAAGTGAATAATTTAATGTGGGAATAAATCTTTATCCCACATTGGCCAGGGAGGTGTTTGAGCTCTCTTAAGGAAAAATAAAAGGAAAGGCAAGAGCTCATTCTCAGCATCCAGTTGATGAATAATATTTTGATTGATTTTTATTATGGAGCTTAGGGCTTTCACAGTTTTCTTCCTTCATCATAGGAAACAGAAACTTCCTATTGATGGCATAACTGAGGGAGTGAAATATCTCTTGAAGGGTTGCATTATTGGAGGAAGGTATCTCAGCCTTTCTATTTGTGCTAGATTGGAGAAGAAATACAAAGAATACAAGGGTTTGATGCATATCCATTTGCAGATTATAAGGCATTGAAGATTCATTGTGGAATATTTTTATTTGCTGGCTGCTACAGTAACGCTACAGTACCCGTGCTACAGTGCCGAGCTACAGTACCTACATGCTACAGTAGTCGCTACAGTACCAAAACAGTAAAAATCATATTTTGAGCATCGCGTGGAATTAATATTGAAGATAAATGAGTTGCAGACCTGTAGCTTCATTTT
This sequence comes from Sequoia sempervirens, assembly GCA_007258455.2. NCBI lineage: Eukaryota > Viridiplantae > Streptophyta > Pinopsida > Cupressales > Cupressaceae > Sequoia > Sequoia sempervirens. Next base: position 16,562 of record VDFB02025935.1, read on the forward strand.
GCAGCCATTACTTATTATATTTCAAGCATTTGTGAGCAGTTTGGAGCATACACTTTAGGGGTTTCAGTTATAAATTTGATAGTCATCAATTGCTGTTCAAGAATCTCAGAAATAATCATTGATTGGGCCTTACTACAACACTCACAGGCTGTACAGCACCCTACATTGCAGGCCGTACAGTCCCAAGTGCTGGGCGTGTTCATCCTTGGCCTAATCGCTTGGCTTTTGGAGCTGAATTCACCTCATCATTGGGTTGAGCATAGGCGGCTTTCAAAGACCAGGTTCCTCTTGTTTTGTATGCAAGTATAGTCTTTTAGATGCATTCATGGTAGCTGATCTTAGACATACTTTGCTTCAGATCTGATTGTAAACATTGATTTGGTTGTAAGCCAAGAGTCTTGGCGTCTTCATGATATCTTGTACTTGGGCTTGTATACACATAAAGAAGATATATGTTGCACGACAAGTGTTTGTTGAAATGTCATATTAGAAGCACTCATTATCAGCATTCTTGTATGCATGCCAATTGTATGACGAAATGTCACTTGGCTGTAGGTGATCATTTTGTTCATGAAATTCACATATTTGAATTCGAAAGGTCAAAAAGAAGTTGCATTTGCATCCAACTCATTGTTTAGACATTTTAGCAATGATTGTAAACCTTTTGAATTACATTTCATATCATCTTCAAGCATTTATATCAGATTGATAACTCAGACCAGCAAGCTTAAAGTTTGCATTTGAAGTGTTTGACAATATTCCTTGAGGTAAAATTCTCATCAGATTTCAAGGGATATTACAGTGGTATTAGAGCGGTTTCCTGCCAACCTATTGGGTGATGGTTGCATTCAATTGGTGGGAAAATCATCCGTGTACAAATCAGTTTTGATTTGGTTTTCAGTTGGGTAGTGAAAATGGGCTCCAAGGCAACATTGTTTAGTGATAAACAGGCATTGAAAGAATTTGAACAATTACAATCCAAACTTAGTCAAGAGTTGTTGCGTTTAGAGCAAACGCTTTCAAAGTTTGGGTTGCCTAAAAGATGCAATTCACTTCCTACCAGCAAAGGTCCAACACCACAAAACAAAGAAGAAGAAGTGATTAGCATGTTTAAGGAGTATAGCACTCTTCCTCAAAAAATTAAGAAGGAACTTCCTTTCATGAGTTACATGGATTTGCACCCGGGTCTTTGCCATAAGATAGAGTTTGCAAGGAAGAAATATCACACTATAGCTCATGAATTGTTTACACATGAAATGGATAGAGAATCTACACATAAGGTTGATACAACTCTTCATCAAAATGAATTGGTATCTTCAAATTCCTATGAAGTATGCAGAAATTTATATGATGAATTTGATAGACATGCTGATTTGATTCAAGAAGACACTAGCACAGCTTTGGGTAATGATTTATCTACATCATCCTTGCAAGAGGTGACTCAAGAAGTTTCTAATATAGAGGCTACTTCTGATTTTCATGACAGCGATGATGAAACTTTGCATGAGCATGAGACAAAGTGTTTTCACATGTGCAAAATGATCCTATTGAATTGTCACATGAAAGTACTCAGGAATTGGGTACTAATGATGCATTGTATGTGGAGGATTCATGTCATGGTGAGTCTGATTTTCCAGATCAGACCTTTGAAAACAAGCTAGAAGATTCATATGTTGATATGGAATCCCAGGATCGTGCTTTGGATGGGCATGCAGTTACTTTGAGAGTGGAAGTGTGTAAAGATACTGTCATACCAGCAACTTCTACCTTATCAGTTGAGCCATCCTTTGAGGTACAAAGCAGCAGTACCTTAGATGTTGAAGTGTGCATGGATGAAAGCACACATGATGCTGCTTATCATGTAGTGAGTGATGATGAATCAGCCTCATATCATAGTGCATATTGTGAACCGGAAAACTTGTATGGGGGTCATAAGCTACAGAATCCTCATCATTTGGTTGGGCAACTAAAAGTGAATGACAATATGATTGCCACAACCATTGAGCATTTTGATGTTGCTCGTCAGATGTTAGCTACCTATGGTTGGAGTACTCCTTTGACAGATGAGCACGGTGATAGTGGTTTTTCCCTTGCAAAGATACATGCACTTCGAGAAGCAATTGGAATGATGAAACAAAATTACCTACAACTACTTGCAGACAGAGATTTCCTTCTTGAGTGGGATTGCATTTGTTATGATGCATTGCAGGGAAAGGAGGAGAAGGTTGATGAGCTCACTCATGAGCTTGAGGTGACTATGGATTCATTGCAGAGTGCCCAGTTGGCTCTTCAAGAGTCACAGTTACAGCTTGAGAAGCTTACAGAGGAGTTGAGTTTGGCACAGTCTCCACCAACTGCAAATATAGTACAGTTACATACAGAGGTAGTTGATGAGGATCTTATATCCACGGGTTGTAGTGAGAATGTGGTTACATCTATCATAGGTATAGGTACAAAGTTTTCAGCTGGGATGAGTACCTTGGTTGAGAGCAATAGAGAACCACTAGTTGCATCAAGTTCTCCTGAGGCCAGTATCGTGACTAGTGATGTAGGACAGTTTACTGGTAGCTCTTGTGTCACAATGGTGGATTCTCCTGAGAGTTGTGTGGTAGTACATGACGCTACTCTGTCCTCCTCACAGGACATTCGCAGAGTGTCATCTGGTTGGGAGTATGGCTCTCATGTTGATTTGCTTCCATCTCCTAGAAGCAAATTTGTCACTTCATCCCATGCAGCTGATTTTGGATGCCAACTTGTTGTTTTTCAGAGTCAGAGGGATCAGCTGCTTGATTCAAGTGTTGTTAGTGATGAGCTATTGACAGAGGTTGGAGCATTTTACTGCGACTACACAGTGAGGAGTGCTCATCACTCTTCTTTTGATCCACACACAGAGGACTTGATGATGCATCGGTGTGGATTGGCTTTGGGATTATACCATCCTTTGTGGGATGGGTATTCACCATCTTCAGAAGATGGGATTAGCGGCTGCGAGCGCCCGACTCAGCGGGTTATGGGGGATTACTTGCAGGGACAACTGTCAGTTATACATCATCCTGATATGTATCCAACAGGGTTTGCTACTTCTATGTCACAAAGTTTTCTTATGGGTACATGGTTACAGGATGACTATGGTGTCGGTTGGCATGATGGCTTGGTTAGTTATCACATCCATGGGAGTTTAGTGGGAGCTGTAGAGAGATATTGTGTTATAGACGCTCCCAGATATTTTTATCTCTATATGGCCAATGGATGTGGGGTTCGGTTGTTTTGGGATCCAGGTGGCGACAGGTTTGGCACAGTGTATTGGATGGGTCCCATTGGTTTGCTTCACCACTTCTAGCACGGTGAAGTTGAGATCAAAGTAGCACAGAGAAAGTCAGAGGGTATTAGGCATGGCAGACTTCCATTCCGGGTTTGGGATCCAGGGATATTTTGCGCAACTATGTTTATGTTGGTGCTACAGGAGCCGGTTAGGGATGTGTGGGACATTTCACAATTCTTCTTTTGGGCCTCTAGAGGATTTGGGAGTTTCTTCTGCGGTGGAGATTGCTGAGGGACAAGCTTAATTTCAAGGCGGTGTAATGTCCCCTTTTTGCAAACATCGAGGAGTTAGTAAGGATCAGCCTATAATTTGACCCTTGTAGGGCGTCAAATGTGATAGAGAAGGTCTTCCTTGGCAATTATCCAGAGTTTCAGGACGTTACTCCTTCAGTTGATTCAGGTTTGGGCCCTAGCAGATGTTTCCAGAGTGATTTACAGATACTTACTATTTATAGTAAGTCAGGCAGGCAGGAGTTGCTATTTTTGCCTGGGCACCTGGTTCAGTTGGTCAGCTCAGTTTCGACCCAGTTTGATGATCTGATGAACATACAGTGTTTACTTGGGCATTTAATATTTATTAAATGTTTATTAATTTGACTTTATAATATAAAGTCACTTTAATGAAATATTAAAATTATTAAATGGCGAGTTATAAAGTATTTAATACTTTATAAAAGAGGGGTTAAAATAATAATTAAATGAGCATTTAATTATTAATCAAAAGGGGATGCCATTTATTAAATATTTGTCCCAAGTCAAAAGGGGCGAAATTAATCATTTATTTAAATGATTATTAAAAGATTGCTTTGGGACGAATTCTTGAAAGGAGATATATATACTACCAAGACAAATCGAATTGATTATGATATGATTATTCAACTTTGTCTATTATTGAAAGCTTTGGAGTTTGTGAGAAACAAGGGTTTCTGCAGATTACCAGCCATTGGAGAACGAACACTCTTCGATGTGCAGCAATCTGAGGTTGTGAGAGATCAGCTGAAGAGTTAACTGCTCAGTAGCTTCATTGAATATACTTGTACAAAATTGGTGAAGTTTCAATAGATTTCAACAAAGGGTTTCAAAAGGTTAATCATTACTGTAGATGAAGTGTTGATGTCTTTACTCTGGTGCGTGAATAGTGCCCTTCTGATATCGCTAAGGATGCTGATTTGCTCTGATGCCCATGAAACAGTGCAGCACTTTCACGGTACCCTTCTGATGACATGGTTTTGGCTTTATTTCAGTCATACGGCAGCATTGAGAGAACCCGCGATTTTGGCTCATATCTTCCTTACTCATGAGACGCCGATTTTTCTTTGGTTGTAGCTTTCAATGTTCAAGGTTAAGAGATAATGTCTAGGACGAATTGATGGTGATTGGTGGTCAAAACAATAAGCACAAAGGTCTGATATACCAGCAGCAGGGGCGGCTCAAGACCTAGGGCGATTTCTTCAAGGGAGTTCACAAAAAATCAAAATAAAATCTGAAGGCATCGTTGGAGTGTTAAAGCCACAGGCTAGGAGTTTTGGGAGAGCAAATCTATTGACAAGGAGAATCAATTTTTATGTGCAAAAGCGACCTTCAAACTCGGGTTTTATCATACTTGTATAAACACCAGTTTGGTACTTCAAGCGACTAATTTGCATTATAATATACATGTTAAATAGAGTTGCATTTGCTTAATGGAGTGAAAGTTCTGTTTGTAAGAACTTATTACCATGGTAGAAGGGATATTTGCATTGTCATAACATGCTGTCTGAGGAAATAAATTGAAGGTCGGTGTAGTAGTTTGTAATATCAGATTTGGAACTCATTGTATTTTAAATGTAAGCCAAAAGTCTTGGCATTTGCATTGAACTCATTATTGTAGGCTTGCATCTCAATAAAGATAACATCAGTTGGAGTTAGAGTGATCATTTGAATAATGTATGAAGATGTATGTCAATTGTTTGACATAATGCTTACAGGCTGTATATGCATTTGAAAACACCAAATTTGATTGCATTACATCTAGTAATTCATTTAGATATTAAGGAAGGCATTCGTAAAACATCATCTGTGCATCTATCATCAGTTATAAGCATTTACTTCAGACTGAAATAGTCGGACCAGCAAGTTAGAAGATTGCATGTGAAGTATTTGAAAAAATAACCAAAGCCTATATTCAGCAATTTGAGGGCAGAACTTGCAAGGTTCATCAAAATTTGCATTCATCATGATCAGTTTGGGTTGAGAGACATCCGGTCTCTTACAAATAGTCTCAGCTCAAATTTTAATAAATAAATATAATCATCAAAATCAATTAAATATTAATATCTCTCTCAATATCCACCCGATGCTCGAGCCGTCTGAAGCTATCGACTGAGGAAGTGATTCTGCACGTAATCCATCAATACTGCTAAAAATAGCAGGGGTCCCATGCTGAGTGCTAAATACTGCTAAAAATAGCAACTCAGGCTAGAAGTGTCCGAATGAGCCCGAACGAAAGCCAACTGATCAAATACTGCCAACTGAAGCTGAGCCAAGCTCCAACATGACCCTCTATCCAACCTATCAGCCTACGAGGGTCGCATAATAGGCTAATCCTGTGCTCTGAGAGATGTCAACTAGAAGGGGACATGACAATCATTAAGCCTAAAAATTGTTGGCACCCTCTTCTAGTCTCATCATAAGATGAACTTTAATGGCCCTCATTCAAATAACCCTAGAAATGCCTGAATCGATGGTGTTATTAAAGATCATGGAGGAATACAAGTCCATAAAACACATTGAATTCAACACCGATAATTATTCTAAAGCATAAGATCAACCTCAAGCTAACACTGTAGCTAAGCATTGTCATCTCTTACACATGGCATCACTCTAAAATATGCACTCTCTATGGTGAAAAAATATGCATTCTCCAAAATTGATCTAATCCTAGACCCTAGATAATATTATGTAGGAAATGAGGTCAATTCATTATCTTCTTTAGATACCATTCCATAGGTATATTTTTCTCTTCAAAATTTTGAGGTACTTCACTTTTTAGTTATCTTCTTCATTCATCTTGAGAGTCTCCAACTTCCTTCGTTGAGTTTGCAGCTTTGCCTTCTTTACTTTGGCATCTCCTTCATAGATGTTTTGAAGCTTGACCCATATCTCTTTTTCTGATTTGCAACACATGACCTTTGTAAATTCAGAATTTGTTAGGCTGCAAAGATGAGCATGCTTTGCTTTTGCATTGTTTTCACTTCTCTTTTTCCCGGCTTGATCCGTAGGAGGGGTTGCTGGAGGTGTATACCCATCAACAATAGATTGCCATACATCAAACCCAAGGGCATTCAAATAAGCTTCCTTTTTGATACTACAAAAAGCATAATGAAGTTCTTCCTCAAGATCTGTTTCTTCTTCTTCATTGAATTCTTGATCAACTTCTTCTTCTTCATCACATTCTTGATCAACATCTTGTTCTTCATATTTAGCCATGAACAATATCTCTTCTTCATCATTGCTCTGATACCAATTTAAGAGCACAAAGATATACTGAGAGGGGGACGGGGGGATGAATCAGTATATCAACAAAATTTCACCCTCTTAAACCTTTTATCAACTTCAAACTTTAACACAAAATCAACTATGCAAGAATATCACAATATGAACAAGTTGACACCACGATTTTACGTGGAAACCTTTTCGGGATAAAA
>VDFB02025936.1:0-21651 GCA_007258455.2 Sequoia sempervirens
GTATTGTGATCTGATTCTGAAGGTTACTAAATGGTTCTCTTCAACATTTATGACGATTGATAAAAAATATCTATTCAAACTCAACATCTTCATGCCTAGTATTGATACTTCGTGCCTTTCACAAGAAAGAAAATATATTGTTGAAACCTGGAAGACAATTGTTATTGAAAAATATCACATTTGGTCAAACTTATTTGATGACCAATGGATGAATGTGGAAGCAGCTTCAAGAGACCTGATCTTATCTAGCTATGCATAAAAAGAATGATGCTACTACACCAGCATTAACACAATAAAAAATTAGCGCTACTATACTTAGAGTTTGTTGGTACTCTCAAATTTTCAAATTTGAAGTACCCATTTCAAAAATTTTGCCTCTGCACTCTCAAAAATGCACCTGAAGAATTAGCCTAAGTGACCTACTTTGGAGGGTCACAATTTGATGCTTGTTGATTTTCATGCAAAACCCATTTGCAATGTCACTCATGTGTCCTATGTGAACGTGCATGTCAATTTTAAGCTTCCCATGATAATTTTTGTCAGGGTTTCGAAAAGTGAAGCTAAAGGGTTTTGACACTTTTCTGCTGTTTGCAAATTCTCTATTTTGTAAAGTAGCCTCCCGTTTGAGCTTACATTTTGTAACTAGTTAATCATCATGGCAAATTGATTGTTGCTTTGGATTCTCCATACAAAGATGAGATCACATGTTAGGATTCAGGGCCTTATGAGTTGATTTGCTATTTTTACCAGATCAAAACCAAATGGAATTTCTTCAGTTTCACACTTGCATTTTCTGAAACCATTCTAAGAGGTCAACTTTGACCTTCAATATCTTTTGATCAATGATGATTCAAACCAATCCCTCTTGCACACATGTTCACTATGCCAAAATGTACTATTGTGTCCAGTGGCAGCTTGCCAGGAGTTGATTTGCTATTTTTGCATGAGGTGATCTCTTGGGTTTTAATTGGTTCTAAACAGGCTATTGTTGCAGAAATTTTGAGTAAGAAACTTTGACAGTAGATAACTTTTTCCTCATGATTGATTTCTCTAATCCATCTTTTTCACTCAATTCTTGGGTTAGATGTCATCATTCTTGCAAGTTTTCATAGCTCCAAGAGGTCGTTTGACCAGTTTTCAAACCTGATTCCAGAGCCAACTTGGCCAATTTTACTTATTTTCCAAATGTGCCTCAAAACAAATTTTAATGGTAACCCAGTTCATGTTTTTACTTCTTGAATGTTCAAGAGCTTCCTAAAGGTCAATTCAAGGTAAAAGTTGTTTGAAAACAAAAATATGTTTAGTCGGGCCCACATGGGGACTCGACATGCCTTGCACAAATATGAAATTAGAAGTTTGCTAGTGATGTTTTAAACACTATATTTAAATCACAAGATGTATAGAATGCAGCCTCCAGGCCATTTCTATGCCAAGATTTTAAAAGAAGATCACTATTCATGTGGAGCCTCAATCTTGTAAAGAGCCAATGATGCACTTGATAAAACTCATCAAGGGTTTTGTATGCTTGGTAACATGGTATACAGGAAAGTAATAGGGTTAGTTAAAGCCTGTATGGGAAAGACCAGGGGACAAGTTCTAAGAAAAATGAATAATTTAAAGCCACACTAAGACAATCTGTGTGAGAGATACCTTGTGGGCACTTTATACAATTCTAAAAAGCAGCTACATCAAACATCTATTCTATGTGATGAAAATCAAACACTATAAAATATGGTTGGCAATAAGCAAATGATAACTCAAAGATGCACAACAATCAGAGATTAAAGGAATGAGGAAAAATGTCGTAATAAATCTCAGAGCCATATTCAAAATGATGGAATGTTGACCATTGATGTGCTAAACCAACAATATGTGCATCTACTAAAGCAAAAAGTGGAAGCATGGGATAGGCATGGGTCTGTTTGACAAAATGCTTTTATATTGAAAGAGAAAATGGAAATTCATCAAAGAATTGAAGGAAACCAAATCCACCACAGAACTATTGAATATATACACAACACATTTGTTGAAAAGGCATAAGAAACCTTTAAACAACATTGAGTGAATGGCATGCACAGTAAGGAGGCATTCATAATGATTTTTTTTAAATTCTTTAAAAACTTCTAAGCAAAGGCAATTGGCAGTTGTAAGAGTTGTGTTTCCTACTCTTTTCCTCCAAGGCCCACATATTGAAGAGACTATGACAGGTTATTGTTGATAAAGGGAATTCTTGGAGAAGGCACACATATGTCCAATATGATTATTGAAGGGTTTCAGAAACCTTTTAACAAAATTAATCAACATTGAGGGAATATATATGCATTTGTCAAATAGAAAAGAACTAGATGGAGGCAAAGGAACATCCATCAAAGCATAAAATAGAGTTTTTGACTAGGCTTTATAAAATTGAAAGCAATGCGAATGGAAGGTGAGTATGTGTGTCCATCAAACATGGTGTCACTGGGCGCAACAAATGAAAGGTGGGTAGCCAACGAAGCACTAGAGGATGGAATGTGTAGAAAGCAAGAAAAACATCAACCCACACAAAATGTATTTGCTTTAAAAACTATAGGAACTATCAAGGTAATCCTATGCCATGTAAGGAATGAGAATCCACCAAAGAACACAAGCAAAACTCGTTCAAAAGCAGAATGAAGGGCACACACTGTGCAAAACACATTGTGAAACGGGTGCAAAAAAATTCAACCAAAAAGCATGAGAATGAAGCCCCCACCATGCCAGAAGACAAGCAATGGCGTATGCTGATGAAATAGGACAACTCCTATGCTAGACACCAAGGCGAATGCAGTATCTTCACAAAATGAATGTGTTGATGAGGCCTTAGAAACTCTCAAGCAAATGAATTTGGCAGGAGGCCACCATGAAAGCAAGGGTTGCAGAGAATGCTCGAGCATGGAGAATGAATGCAAAGGAAATTAGGGAAAAAATAGAGAACAAAGGAGATCAATAGTAGGGAGAAAAAAATCAAATGTAGTTAAATCTCAGCCATCCCCCATTGGTTCGCGCCTTCAAATTGCACACCAGTTAATTCTTGCAAATTAGCAAGATCATGCCACTTGGATGTAATGAGTCTAGGTGAAGCCTCCATTGAGCGAGTAACAAATTAAAAAGGGGTCGATAGTTTTAAATTTATTTGCTTTTCTACAAGAGAAAAACTTTAAAGATATTAAAATGTTACACGAGCAGGTTTGGTGGGCCCAATAATATTTGAAAAAGGAAAAGCATTTAAAGTAAAAAAAACATTGCCCTCATAAAAAGATCGATTTAAAATGTAAAGAAGTGAATTAAATGTGCTCCATAGAACATTTAAAATGAAAAATGGGTGTAGTGCAATGCATGGGTAAAAAATATTTTTCCTGATAAGGTGTTGTCTTAAAATCTTTACCAGGTGGGTGAAATTATAAAAGTTAAAAAAGAAGGCATACATCATGATGAATTTTTTTTAATATTTTCACTTCAAAAGGGGAAATATTTTAAAAGGCTCAGTAGGTGAAATGTGAAAGGGAAATAAGGTAACGTGCATAGATAAAAAATATAAGGCAGATACAGGTGGTATATGGGTAAGTTTTTAAAACAACCCAATAAAATGAAAATATGGAGATGGAGACATCACCCAGCTGGGTAATATATTATTAGCAAGGGTTTGTTTATAAAATTTGAAAGCTTTATTGGTTGGGAAGAATAAAGTGCAGTGAAGGAAAGTAAGAGTAAAATGAATTTATCCACTTTGTGAACAAAAACTAAGGGCATTGCACGTGCAAGACTAGTAAAGGAGGAGTAAAAGCTTTCACGAGAGAGCATTTTTATTTTCTCACTGTAGGGTAAATGTGAAGAAAAAAGCTGTAGCTAGGTGAATTTGGAGATTCTCCACATGGGAAAATTTTCAGTTGCAAAACAACTTTTGAAAAGGCATAAATTGGTGGAAAAAATAGGTTTGTTGTAGAGAGAGGAGAGAGGCTTTGTTCTTTTGTTGATCAACAGGAGAGGAGTTTCCAGCTGTCATGTATAGATATTTCTTCTGGAGCCTTCCTTTCTTCTTTTTATTATTTTCTCTTCTCATTTGTAAAGGTTCTGAGGTTGAGTTTTGAGTTTTGAATTCTTGTATGGGGCTAGGTAGATAGAAAAAGCTAAGTCTAAGTCATATTTTGAGTCTGTAAGCTTCAATTGTTGATTTTGAGTAAATACAACTAGTTTGTGCAAATAAATCATGAATGTGTTTGCACATTCATGAATATCTCTTCAAGTTGTCTCTGTGCTTGTACAATTTAATCATATGAATTCAATAATACCAAGTATATTTGAGTTTGTCATCTCAAATTTCATGAGATTGTGTTATTTGTTTATGGGTCTATTTCAAAGAAATGGTTAAGTACTTTGAGCAGATAACAGCGATTTCAAGTGTGCAAGTTGGATTTGGTAAGGAGAATTTGATTGATAATAAGAGTGGGATTGTTGGTGTAAGAAACTAACAATTGACGCAAAGCATTAACAATTTAAATCCACTAGTTGAAGTCTTTTTGCTGATGAATTATTTTTATGTGGTTGACTCCATGTCCCAGAATTAGGCACTAGTCTATCATTCAGTTTGATGCATCTTAGAAACAATTTTATAAATCAAAATCATTTTAATCCTTGTTTTTTGTGTTGAGTCTTGCTTCCCAATTGTTGAGTTAGTGTTAATATACCATAAAATTAGCCATATTTGAGGTTATTAATGCTTTCCTTGGTATCTTTTCATTGGGAATTATTTTTTATAAAAAGAAATGTCTATGTGTAAATGAATTAAGTTCTAAGCATTGTATAGGTTGACCCACCTCGGTCTTGCAGAGCCAGAAGTGCAAAAGATCTCAATCTTTGACTGAATCTTGTCATTTGGCCAAATCTCCTTTGAGTTTGAGCATAAGACATTGGCTACATCTTTAGGATTCATTGGTCTAGTTCAATTTGGAGCACCAACATAGTCAAACTAACCCCACTTTCTGAACAAAAGTGATAGATTGTAAAAGCGGAAAAAGAGGAAAATGATACACAAATAATATTATAATGAGTGAAATTCTAATGCTTGATTATGTAGGAAAGAGACATCCATAGAGTAAGCAACAAGTTGTATAAGAAATATTATCTAGTAGGCTCATTGTGATGGATTTGAAACATGACATTCAAGAGACTTGGAGGAGTTTGATATATGGTTTCAAATACAACACATGGCAACAAGGAGATGCTTTACATAGCTAGCATGAGGATTTATGTTAGCAAAGATGGAATATTGAATCTTTTATATGGCAAATTTCCCTAGAAAAATGACTTTGAAGTAAAAAATTCATTGGAATGGGACTACAAGCATATCTATATGATGGATATGGGGAATATATTTGTACCATTAAAAGCATTTTGTAACTCGAATTCGGCTATCACCGAGGATCCTATTTCAGTTTTCAATTTTATGATGGATCAAGCCCCAATATATACACAACCTTGGTCTTTTCCACTATCTAAGATGATTGATGTAGACAGTGTTATGGGGGAGGGATGTGTTATAATGAATGAAAAAATTCATCACTGTGTTTACGTTCTTGATTCCAAAGGGTGCAGTTGTTGGGGATGCCCCACTCATGGGCGATGATCACTATAAAACATATGAAGAGAGTATGGAAACTAATCTAAGTAGATAGAAACCAGGGGTCACAATGATGTAAAAAAGATAGATGAATAATGATAGGTGAACACAAGACATATCTCACATCACCACACAAAGCAAGAAAGTAAACCCTAAAATGAATATTGAAGAGACCTTAGCCTGCTGAGGTGACTAATTGAAAGGTCTCTTCGATATCTCAAAAAGTGAAATTGAGTTAAGAAAAAAATCATCTAAGAGACATGGAAATGTCAAAGTGATATTTTTAAAAGTCTCTTCAATACTCTAACGGGAAACGAAGACACGTGATCGACTTGAGGAATTCATCGAAGAGAGTAACAAGTATCACCAGGAACTAAGTGCAAGTTAGTTCAATGCTTTAAAAAGGAAAATGAAAAGAAACATAAATATTATCAGGAAGACTATGTGGCATCTGGGTGAAATCATCCGTTTCATTGAAATTGATAAGTTCCTCTAAGCCATGGTAAAACATGAATGATATTTGATTTGCATAAAATGTGTTGGGCACTTTATAAGAGGATATTTACCAAATCTATTTCCTCATGAAAACTATGGTAAGAATTAATTGGATATGGGGTAAAAGGTGTCAAATGCAATTTATTTAAAATAATAACCTAGGTGGAGTGTGACATTATTTTGGGAGATATAATGATTTTCACCAAAGTGATTAAATAAGTGTCAATGTCTTTGAGAAGGCAATTAATTTTACCTAAAGAGTTTGTTTTTGGTAAAAGTACAAACTTGAAGTTGTGAGCAAAGGAAGACTATCATTATAATTATTTTCACGTAGTGTAAAGATCAAAGAGATTAAAATTAAAATATTTTAATCTCTCGAAGAAAATTAATTAATAGAAAGTTGCACCGGATGCTATGTGAAGGGTCATAACTCTATAAATGGAAAATATATATGTAAGATGAAGTCATATCATTAAATAATTAGATAATAGGTTAGATCATCATTATCATCATCTTCAGTAGTAGTAGATAGGTTACATTAGTATAGCATATTCTATCCATCCATTTCCATATCTCAGAAACTTCTGCTATTAATGTATATCATTTGAAGCAATATAATGGAGAATACTATTTATAATTGGTGATCTATTTTCAGTGTTCAACTGTTGTGTTGAAATTCATTATTATGTATTGTTGTACTATCTCCAAAGTGGTTCTCTTGAGATATTCAAATTTAGACAATTTTTCAGGACACATCTATTGTTGTTGTGTGATCTAGTTTTGATTGGGTTCTAGTTGGAGTGAATTAAAATCCTTTCAATTAATTCAAATCCTGATATGGATTAAAATACTTTTAAAGTGGTTATTCTGATTGGTTTTCCTCAATCTACAAATTAAAAATAATTTCATGCTATCACAATAATTTGGGAGGATAACATTGGGATTCATAAAGAAGAGTACAATAACCAACTAACCTGCACATTTGTACAAGGTGAAATTTTTTAAAAGTGCCCAATAGTTAGATTTAAGCTGAGGACTAAATCTATCTATCTTACATATTTGTCTCCATCATTATCATCCAACCCTCAACTCCATCCACCAATTAGAATTAAGCACTAGTCCAATTGAGGAAATTTTATATAAACTTTATTCAAACTCTTGATTATTGAAAACATCTTCAGTAGGAATTAGTCATTAAGCTTTGCATCTACTTCACACCTGCATGCCATAGTGAGTAGATTTCCCAAAATAGAGATCATATTCAAATCTTCAAATGTTCCTTATTATTTAGGTACACCTGCCTAGGTTTAGCAAAGCTTAAAGAGTAGGGGGTTATCAATTAGATTTTCCCCATTCATTAGCCAAAAACGTACTAAGACATTGGCACCCTCTTAAGGTTCAAAACCTGCGTTTTAGAGACCTAACATATCCTACGATTGTGCTCCAACCAAATATGCCAGATAATGAAGTTGGGACTAATAGACCAAGCAATGTGGAGGAAATAAATCTTAGCTAGGGAGTTCCCCAACTTGGTCTAGATTTCATCCAAAGAAGATACATGCTTGCATTGTTGATTCTAGAATCCCACTAAAAATTCCAAATCACCCTAACAAAATAGCATTGGAAGAAGATATGAGAAATTTTCTCATCACTATTAGAGTGCAAGACACAGAAAGAGCGGCCTTGAAAGTTACAATTCTAAATATTCTCCAAAGTTAGGCATCTATTATAAATCACCAACCAAGAGAAGAAATTGCATTTGGGCCAAGATATTTTTTTCTAGATTTGTTTCCACCAGGGGACCCTCGTGCACCCAAAAATTAGTTTATCCAACACTTGATAACCATAGGAAATAGTGAATTTATCTTTCTGCTCACCACCCTAGGCTAGAACATCCTTCTCTAGAAGAGAATTGTAAACCATGCTAGCCAAAATACATGCTAGCTCCTGACAATCCTCCTCCGATCCCTCAATGACCACTCATGCAGGTCCTTCCACTTGTACACCATAGCTTGAGCCAAAACATGAGGAGATTTAAAATCCACCACATGAAACCATCCAACCTCTAGAAAATTCCTACATAAATCCTACAAGTGAGGGTGAGATGACATAATAGGAGGGTGTTTGTCCCAAGAATCAATCTAGAAGAGAGTATCGAAGCCTCTATTACAAAGTCAGAACAACCCTTGTTTAACTATCTCAGCTCCCTATTTAAGGGTACCTTAAAGCATAGACCCCTTACCCATTAGGTTGTGTCTCTAAGAATATCCACACTCTCCACACCCCCAAGATATTTTGAGGTGAGGATCTTAGCCCAAGTCTGCTGCTATTGAGAATACCAACTGCAATAAAGTTTAGCTGCCAAAGCTTTCCCATTCAAGTCATCTCGACACAACCCAAGACCACCCTCCTGCTTTGGTTGACATACATCATCCTAGTTAACTAGGCTCCACTTCTTCAATAGGAGATTACCAGACCAAAGAAACTACTAACAAAGACTCTCAAAGTCTTTAACAAAGCTAATTAGGGCATACAACACAAAGCACTTGTACAACATGAGAGCCTAAACCACATACTTCAAAAGAGTTACTCTAATAGTAATAGAAAGCAACTTACAAGTCCAGTGACAATTTTTTTTACAGAACTTCTCAATAACAACCTACCAAAACAACCTTGGAAGCATGCAAATGACTAGAGAAATATTTTGGTAAACAAAGGGTAGTGAGCCAATCTAGAACCTAAGAATACCCACAATTCTCTACTGAATAAACTTGGGAGTGTTAAAGAAATAGATAAAGGGCTTACCCTCATTAATGATTTATCTCAAAGTGGCCAAATAACATTCTGGAGCCTTCCTCAAATTGACCACTTCATCCACTTTGGCTAGGCCCATTAGAGCTGTGTCATCCACAAACTAAAGATGGGTTTGGGAGGGAAGATTATTGCCCCAATACCTTCCCTAAATGAGACCAAGCTCCACACGAGATTTAATAAATCTCCCAAGTACCCCATTCATCAAAATAAATAGGTATTGGGATAAAGGATCTCCTTTCTAAAGTCCCCTAGAGGCCCCAAAAGGCTTAGAAGGTTCCCCATTGATGAGCATAGAAAAGGAAGAAGAAATGACACAACTCATAACTCATTCAATCTTGGCACTACCGAACCCAAAAGCCTTCAAAATCTTGGATAGAAAGTTCCATTTTACTCGATCGTAGGATTTCACCATGTCCAACTTAATAAATATAGTATTCTCTCTCAAAGAGGCCATGGAGTGCACAACCTTAGATACAATAACAACACAATCAAGAATCTTCCTACAAGCCACAAATCCACCCTGTTCCTCATAAATCAACTTGTCTAACCACAACTTTAAGTGCTCAACAATCAACTTAGTGATTATTTTATACACCACAGTAAAAAGGGAAATAGGTCTAAAAAGATCCAAAGAATAGGCACCCTCTTGCTTAGGGATGAGAGCCAGGAAAGTGGCATTCATGTCTCTTAGCATCTAATTTTTCTTTTGAGACTCCTAAAAAACCTCAAGAAGGTCAAGCTTAATAACCTGCTAAAACTCTTGAAAGAACTTTATCAGAAACCCATTAGGACTAATATTTTTACCTTTCTTCATCTAAAACACAATATTCTACAACTCCAACAAGGAGAACAATGTAATAAGAGAATCATTCATTTCACTAATCACCAAAGGAGAGATTCAAGCTAAGATTGTAGCTTCATCATCACTACCAGGAGGGAAATATTTATAAAACAACATAGAGAAGAACTGGATAGACTCCTTTGAAATCGCAACAAAGGAATACAATTGATCCCCCTTTGGGGACCTAAGAGTAGAAATGAAATTACCTTGCCTTTTGTCCTTCACTAAATTGTGAACAAATGAAGTATTCTTCTCACTACTTCTGAAACTAATCAATGTATGAATTTTGTAAAATTTCTCATGTCTCCCACTCTCCACATTCTTAGCTGCCAAAACTTCGGCTTTATTAATTCCTCAAAATACATGGGATTGGATTGCGATAATGAAGTCCAATTCAGCCCAGGCAGTCTTTAGCCTAAAAAGTTTGCATTGTTACTATTTAGCGTTTAACATAGCGATATATATTGAAGTCTTGGCAAGGTACATGAGTGGAAAAGAACAACAAATGCCAAGCGAGCAAAAGTCTTGGAAGAGCCACAACCACTTGAGTTGAAATCAAGACACTTTTTGGATACTCTAGAAAGCAGCAGAGAATTTGTTGACATGATTTGAGGCCCCACCCAGTGAAATCTCTAAGTTCCCCAGTCCTCACCTCACCCAGCCAGTTGGTGCAGAGGCATCCAATTGCTGGATCATAGGCATCACGATCCTCCCTGTGTTCTAGGTAAACATCTCATTCAATGTTTGATATCCACTAAGTTGAAAAGGGCCACATTGTCTCTCAGGAGATCAGAGGAAGGTTCCAAATGGATAGTACCACCCCTTTTCTCCTCCAGAGAAGAGATAGCATTAAAATCACCTGCTAAAATCTAAGGAAGAAAGGGATCGAAAGAACACAAGTATCTAACATGGGACCACAAATGCATCTTACCAAGACAATTTGTAGGAGTATAAATGTTAGAGAAAATAATTCTCACCTAACTCTAGACTAAAAGCAAAAAGAGAAATGGAGTATTTGCTAGAGAGCCACCAAAGAGGAATAACTCTCACATTAGTCCTTAATAATCTTTAGTAATGCGTATACGACATAAGAAAAAGACCTCTACCCCAGATCTTAGAAGAAAAATACAACATATAATCAATAGAAAAAGTTAGTCTCCTAGAGGAAAACTATCAGGATAATGAACAAAAATCAACTCCCGAATAGCCTTTTGTCTAGGGATACTATTCATACCACTAACATTCCAAGATATGATAATCATCACTACACTTGGGAGAAGTGAGAATAAATAGTCCTCACTGAGCTAGAATCTACCATCATCTCACTAGTCAACTTTACCTTTTCTAGATCCTTCTTTCCACCTACTTTAGGAGGCTTCTTAGGAGCCCCCTTTTTAGGGGGTTTTTTCTATAGGCACAAAATAGGAGAAGATGACTTTCTTTTATTAGTTTCCTCACCACCTTTCTCAATTATGAGTCTAGAACCAAGGAGAACATAATCCATAATAACCTCTAAGACTAAATTGAGTCCCTCAAGCATAGGAACCGAGGGAGGAAGATTTGTGTCCATCTAAGCTATTTGACCCCCCATTGGGGCTAGGACGAAGATAGCATTTGACTGATCCACAAGGATCTTCTTAGCTATGGAGCTATTAAATACTTGCATTTCAAGGGGAGCACATTCCTCCTGGACCAAGTCCTCTAAAGCTTCAAACTTGTTGAAAGTTTCCTCTTCTTTCCTATCTTTGAGGGTCCTCTTTTGACCTCTATTTTTCTTGAGAGGCTTAGTTGGCATAAAAACATCCTTATCTTTGTCCATTGTTGGAGTGGACTGACAAGGATCATTAGCCATACTAGTAGCATTAACAACTTTGGGGCACTTCTACTGGAGGTGACTATATTCATGGCATAAGTGACATTAAAAAGGTAATGCCTCATAATCTAAGTGTTGGTTCCAATAAGTTGTCCCAATGCTCATTTCCATTAAATCCAACAACAAATTATTTAAGGGTAAGTGCAAAAAGATGGGGGAAAAAAAGTGGCCAAATTACTTTTTCATCCCAAAAATAGCGAAAATGTGAGAGTGTTATAGTAAAACGTGCTTGTGTTATGGGTTGGCAATGACCAAGCCTAGGATCAATCATTACAAAGCCATAATTTGAGAGAATTATAACACACATGTGTTATGGTTTAAATTTAAAAAAATGCACGTATTTTGAATTCAAAAAATGTGCATTTTTTTAAATAAAAAAATATTTCTAAAACATGAGTGCATTATAATGTAAAATGCACATATTTTCAATTCAAAAAATGTGCATTTTTTTAAATAAAAAAATATTTCTGAAACATGAGTGCATTATAATGTGCTCCCATTTTGGTGTACATTAAAAAAAAATTCTTCTATTTTTCTTGTCTCGTTCTTCTTGTTATCTTTCAAGGAAACTATATACATATAATAAAAATTTATGTTAAGTTGACATTTACATATGGACATTTACTTTATTATACTTTAAGTTATATTTTATGTATATAGTTTTAGGATGTTTGAGAGTGGTTTCGGATCTCTAGGAGTTATAATTCAAATTCTAGTTTTTGGAAGATCTTACATTTTTTTAGATAGCCAAATTTCAGTAATCAACATGTCAAATATTAGTAATTAGGAGGTCAAATTTCAATAATCATCAAGTTGTATCATATTTCTCTCTCTATCTCACTCATTTTTTATTTGTTATGATATAGGCCTCTCTCTCACACTCTCTCTTTCCTTCTATACTTCTATCCATCTCACCTATCTCTCTCTCTCCCTCCATCCCTCCCTCCATTCCTCCTTCCCTCCTTCCCTCTCTAATTTTATCTATCTCCTCCTATCTCTATCTCCCCTCTATGTTTAAAACATGCATGACATTTAAAATATACGTTTTAACCTGGCTGTTTTAGTCATGTAAACAAATAATAATATATAATATGGAGTGTCATAAGCAATAAAATTTTAAAAATAATAATATGACATTTAGAATACTTGTTTTTATGTAACGGCTGTATGCTGTCTGACGCATTCAACGTCATAATAAGCGCATCATGGATATATGTCGGTCTTCATCGCGGCTGCATATATATCGTTTAATAGCCAATCGGGTTCTTCTTCATCATTTAGAGCAATAAATTTTAAAACAACATATGCTGTCTTATATGGCACATTGTATGTCTTCTGTCTCGCATGTTTTTTTGTCTGCTCCTCATATGCCATCATGCATTTAATATAATAGGCTGCATAATAAGGTTGTCTCCCGGATCTTATCGATGCTCTTGCATATCTCCGTTTATACTTCATAAATATGGGTAATCTGGGCTGTTTAAATATTTCGCTGTTGAACATATATAGTAAAATAATACCCGTGTTTGTCTCTGGCTCTTTCATTTTATCTGCTCTGTCATGAAGTGGACATATAAAATGTATATGTCATAATAAACTTGTTTTTGTTTTGTCGTGATTTTTCTTCATGATTTGTTTTTGTCTTTTATCTCCATCTCTCCCTCTCCCTCCCTCCTTCCCTCTCTCTCCCCATCTCTCTCAATCTCCCAACCTTCCTCCTCTCTCTCCTTCCCTATATACTTCTCTATATCATACCAATATCTCTCACTCCCTCCCTCCTTCCCTCTTTAATTATCTCTCTATATATATCACCTCTCTCTTCATTCCTCCCACCCACCTTCCCTCTCTACTTCTCTCTGTCTAATTGTAGTGTCAAAAGATGTTGTTGGTGACATTTTCACATTGTCTTGGGCCTTCCTTGTAAAATTGAGCTTAATGATGCCTTGACTTATTGTTGTAATGTGTTTAACATACTCACATTAGGTCTTGAGCCCCTATGAATTAAATAAACTTAATCATCCCTTATTTGGAGTGTTGTAAAGTGTTGTAACGCACTTTCACACTAATCTATGTTTTTCATAAATAATTGGGCTTCTTTATGATTTAATTGGCCTTATTTTGCATCCAAAAGCCTCATTTAATGCATCTTTTCAAGGATGATCCTAACGAAAATCAACATCCAATCATAATTCAGGTGGTTTCAAGTCATGTGGCCCAAATTTAGTGACCTGGGACTCATACGCCACATTCAGTGTATGATTCCCACCTAGGTTTTTGGGTCTCGATTCTGGTTTCAGACCTTTCTAAGCATTTTTGAATTTGGTCCCATAAATTATGCCTAATGGGACTCATATTCCATCTTGGGAGTATGAGTCCCATGTCGCCCAAAATTAAAATTAATTCAAATTCTTTGTAGGATTTTATCCTCCTAGAACTGATGCCAGCTTGTAGTGTTGTAATTTTGGAAATTCTTGCATAATTAAGTATAAATACAAGTTTATTTCACTCATTTTACACCTAGCAAGTTGAATGGGAATTCTTATAGAAAATTTGAGTTCACAAGAGAATTCAAGAATTTACAAGAGCATTCAAGAGTCTTCAAAAGTAGATTATCAAGCATTTAGATCATTATTCAAGCATTAAGCATCATGTCAAAGTCTTCATGAATCATGTTTTTTTTTTAACTAAGAATTGTGATGTAGGGTTTCATGATTCAAGCTAGCATTTCATTCAAGATCTATCCTATTCAAACAAGAGTCAAGATATACATCCATTGGAGCCATCTCATACATGTTTGCAACACTTCTTTGCTAGGTTTTGGTGAGTTGCAACATCTTATTTTGTCCATTCATCACTCTCCATTCCTATTTCACATTATTTCAAGGTTTGATTACCAAAACGAGGTTTGACCAAGGTAAACCCCTTTCCACTAACAAAACAACATTTTTCCCTCTCTTTAGTTTTTAATTTATAGGTTTAGGTTGAAGACACATTGAAGAAAATTTTCAAAGTGTTCAAAATTGTCAAAGTTTTCACCTTGCATTGAAGATACTTGGAAGACTTCTACAAGTTGCAAATCAATGTTTTGGATCCAGAAATCAATTGGGAAGTAGAAAGTAGACCTTGAAGACTAGATTCAGACTTTGAAGTTTTAGAAAAACTTAACTGAATTGATATTCCAATGATGATGTATGAGTCCCAATTTAGGTAATTTTTTAGGTTTCTATAAATTTATATGCCCATTTGCCATATTCATGTTCCTAGATAGAAACCCAAATTTGGGACTGATTTGCCCAGCTTGGTGCATGAGTCCTATTTAGCATTAAATTCACTATTTTTAGAATTTCATAACTCCATCTAGTCATCTTTAGATTTCTAGGTGCACACATTTCATCTTCCATCTTTTTGTTTTGTTTTACATACTTTTCTAGGTCATTTAGTGAAAGATTGCATCATACTAGGTTTAAGCATTACATCTTGCATTGCATTTGTCTTTCCAAGTCCTAACTTGTTCGTGAAGCCTTCATTAGTTTATAATCAGCCCCTAGGACAGCCCTATTGTAAGATCTCTTTCTCCTTTACATGTTTGAGGTTGAGATCTCTAGGGTCATCCTTGAATGATAGTGTGAAAGATTGTTATTCTAGGCCCCAAACCCTAGAAACCAAAACTATTTTCCACCCTTCACTAACCTATCCCTATCTACCTCACTCTCTCTCCCTCCCTCCTCTCTCTCAATATCTCCACCTTCCTCCTTCCTCGCTCTCTCCATTTATCATTCCCTCTATCTCACTTCCCTCCCTCCTCTCTCTATATCACCGCTCTCTATCACCTCTCCCTCCCTCCCTATATCTCCCCCTCTCTCTCTCTCTATCTCTCTACTTCTCCCTTCCTCTTCCCCTTTCTATATCTCTCCTTCCCTATATAATTATCTCTATATATTTATCTCAATCTCTACATCTCCCTCCCTCTCTCTAAATCTTCCAGTTGTGCTCATCTTCCTCTCCCGTCTTTTGCTCACTCTCTTTAACTTGCTCATTGCTCTCTGTCTCTGCGATTTCTCTCTTTTGTTGAATTCTCCTCACTTCCATCTCTCATTTCCCTGTAATAGCTTCCTCTCCATAGCCCTCTCTCCGTCTCTGCACTCCTCTCTCTCCAAAGTAGCACTTGCATTTCACTCTCTCTCACCATCAATATATACTCATATATCATTGCACTCTCTGCTCTGTTGAAGCGCATTGTCTCATCACTCACTCCTCGTCTCTGTCTTAATATACATAACTCACTCATTTCCTCTCTGTATTATCTGTCATCGCTTATATATATAGCTACATACCCATGTCACAACCTGTCCTGTCTGCGGCATATGCTCTCACTCCACTCATATAACCGATCTCTCCCGTTCACTCGCTTTCTCTCTAGCTGTCTCATCACCTCTTCATATATCATAGGTTTTCCACTCTCTCTCCATCTCACCTCTCTCTCAGTCTCCCAAAATTGCATATATTGGATATCATAAGAAATCCTAATCTCATGCCATAGGCCTACCTCAGCCATCATCACTATGCCCTCATTGCTTATAGCCTATGCCTAAAACGTTGTCCTAGGCCATGAATGAGCCTAGGCTCTGCATTTGATCTTGCCTGGCCTCATTTGACAGCCAATGCTCCAAGAAATGAGGATCTCATGGTGATGTGTCATTTGTGAGGGGCCGTTTCTTTCAGAGCCTTTAATACCAATGAGCTTATTTCTATTGGATCAGTATTGGTGGCATTGACGGGTAGTGCTCATTGTATGAAAATTCTGGCAAATAAAAGTTCATGAGTGATTCCGCGATCACCATGAGACTATTGAGGAATTTTTCCACAGCAAACACTATCAATAATCCAAAAACAATAACATTGACAAGGTAATTCTTGTTGAATGGAAAAACATCACCATGAGACCCCATTTCTTTTATCCATTTTTTCATACAATAAGAACTACCTTATCAATGTGTCAATATTATAGCATTTACAAGGTACTGCTTGTTGTATGAAAAATTCCTCAAATAAATGGGGTCTAAAAGTGATGTACATCGCCGTGAGACCTCATTTATTTTAGGCATTTTTTCATACAATGAGTACTACCTTGTCAATGCATCAATGCATACGAATTGACAAGGTAGTGATAATTGTATGAAAGTTTTCTCAAAGAAATGGGGTCTCACAACTAACACTACCTTGTAAATGCATATGCATTGACACATTGACAAGGTTGTGCTTGTATGAAAAAATTCCTCAAAGAAATGGGGTGTCATGATGAAGTAAATCAATGTGAGACTCCATTTCTTTGGGGCATTTTTCATAAAATGAGCCATAAGCTCACTACCTTATTAATGTGTCAATGCAGTAGCATTGACAAGGTAGTGCTCATTGTATGAAAAATGCCTCAAAGAAGTGTGGTCTCACAGTGATGTACATGGTGATGTAAGCTAGTTCTCATTGTATGAAAAAATCCTCAAAGAAATGGGGTCTCATGGTGATGTAAATCACTATGAGACCCCATTTATTTGAGGCATATTTCATACAATGAGCACTAATTTCACTACCTTTTCAATGTATCAATGTGGTAGCATTGACAAGGTAGTGCTTTTTCTATGAAAAGATGCCTCAAAGAAATGGGGTGTCATGAAATGGAGTGTCACAGTGATGTACATCACTGTGAGACCCCATTTATTTGAGGAAATTTTTCATACAATGATCACTACCTTGTCAATGTATTAATGTGATAGCATTGACAAGTTAGTGCTCATTATAACAAAATGTGTCAAGAAATGAGGTTCACAATGAGACCTCATTTCTTTGATGCAATTTTTCATACAACATTCACCACCTTGTCAATGCGTCAATGCAGTCACGTTGACAAGGAAGTGCTCATTGTATGAACAAATGCCTCAAAGAAATGGGGTCTCACAATGAGGAATTTTTTCATACAATGAGCACTACCCTGTCAATGCAACCACATTAATGCATTGACAAGGTAGTGCTCATTATATGAAAAAATACCTCAAAGAAATGGGGTCTCACAATGATGGCTTTTCATAAAACAAGCACTACCTTTTTAATGCTACTGCATTAACATATTGACAAGGTATAGGGTTGAGGTTATAAAATTGAGGGACACTATTTAGGGTTTAGAATATAAGGTTGAGGGTATAGGGTAAAGGGATGAGGGTTGAGGGTACAATATTTAGGGTTTAAGGTATAAGGTTGAGGGATAGTGTTCAAGGTTGAGGGTATAGGGTTAAGTGTATAAGGTATAGGGATTAGGGTTAAAAATATTAGGTATAAATCATAAATATTATGATTTATGATATTTGGTATAGGTTTTGGGATATTGAGAGGATCAAAGGGAGAGAGAGGGTGAAGTAGAGGGAAGGAGATAGAGAGAGGTAATAGAGATAAGTAGAGAGTGAAGGAGGAAGGTGGAGAGATAGAGAGAGAGCACGGAGGGAGAGATGTTGGATGTTGTGATTGTGCTGCTGATATGTGGTTGTCATTGATGTCAACACTATTAGCATTGATGTATTGTAGGTTGTATATGTCGAGGATATTGAGAAAATTGTTAAAGAAAAAGTTACAGGTTGATAGTGGAATAGTGAAGGTCATGAAGGTGTCTTGCTCAGTGTGTTGATGACCAGTCATTGTGGACTAGAGGGTTTATTTTTGAGTGAATATAGTTTATCCACCGAAAGTTTTAGAGGTCCGCGTGAAGATTTAATTGTGTTAGGAATAGTTGTGTTTTGACAGTTTTTTTGTGACATCAATTAGTGTTCCTAATTGAAGTTGATGTGATTCTAATAATCTCATTTGCTATAGATGATTATTTTATCATTCATGATGCTTGTGGATGTTTCTAGATCATGCTCTATCTTTGTTGCACATCTGCATTGATCGGTGTGCTCGTGGTCAGTGATTTTTCTCTTGTGTGTTCAAGTTTTTATGTTCTTGGCTGACATGGTGGTTCTAACATGTTGTGGATCCTTGGAGATTATAATTTGAATTTTTGGCATGCTTGAGGATATTTTTTTTAGTCTTCATTATCTTGTGGCCAACGGTGTTTGATTCGCATTGAAAATTTACTTGTAAATTTTGATTGACATTGTGTATATGTTTTATATTTTATTTTGGTTGATGAAGTTGTTGATGTAATTCCATATTATAGATATTTAAAGATCAATTGTTTGTTTGAATTGAAGTATGTTGAATTTGTGTTTGTGTGTGAATAATGTCCAAATCATTCGAAGGCAGAGAAGAGTGTGAAGAAAAGTGTAGAAGAGTGAAGAAGAGTGAAGAGTTGTTCATGCGCTTAACCGAAACTGTGATTAGGCATTAGCAGATGCTATTTTATCAGTTCAAATCACTACAGATGGCTATAATCTTAATCTATTTGTAAGATAGTGTGTCTTCCATTGTAATTGAGCAATGAGCTCTAGGCAGTGCACATGAATGCAAGTGCATTTCCCATATTTCATTCTCTTATACTTTTAATAGGGTATAATATAGTGGACTAACATCCACCATGGTCTATCCCCTAACAGGGTTTCCACATAAAAAATATTGGTGTTTTTTGTGTTTTTGATGTATTGTTGATTCATGCTTTCATGGCTATTTATCAGATCTGAGATTAAGGTTAATAAGTTGAATAAGTTTAAATATTTTCTGAGAACTAATTCACCCCCCTCGTAGTTGTCTATCCTTGTTTTTCCAACAAGAGAGAGGTAGAGATGGATAGGTTAGAGAGGGAGAAGTAGAGAGGTAAGGTGGGTGGGAGAAAGGAAGAGAGAGAAAGGGGGAGATAGAGAATATTAGAGAGGGAAGGAGGGTGGGAGGGAGAGAGATAGGTGAGACCTTGTTTCTTTGAGGCATAAACACATTAATAACGTAGTGCATGTTGTATGAAAAAAACTCTCAAAGAAATGGAGTCTCACGGTGATGTACATCACTATGAGACCTCATTACTTTGAGGATTTTTTTCATACAATGAGCATTAAGATCACTACCTTGTCAATACTACCACATTGATGCATTGACAAGGTGCATCGACACATTGAAAAGTTAGTTAGATTAGTTCTCATTGTATCAAAAAATTCCTCAAAGAAATGGGGTCTCATGATGATGGACATCACTATGAGACCCCATTTCTTTGAGGCATTTTTTCGTACAAGGACTACCTTTTCAATACTATCACATTGACACATTGATAAGGTAGTGCTTGTTGTATGAAAAATGCCTCAGAGAAATAGGGTATCATGGTGATGTACATCACTATGAGATCCCATTTCTTTGAGGCATTTTTTCATTCAATGAGCACTACCTTATCAATGCGTTCACATTGATGCATTGACAAGGTAGTGCTCCTTGTATGAAAACAACCTCAAAGAAATGGGGTCTCATAGTGATGTACATCATTGTGAGACCCCATTTCTTTGAGGAATTTTTCATACGAGCATTACCTTTTCAATGTGACTGCATTGATGCATTGAAAAGGTAGTTCTCACTATATAAAAAATGCCTCAAAGAAATGGGGCCTCACAGTGATGTTTTTTCATACAATGAGCACTACCTTTTCAATGCTACTGCATTAACGTATTGAAAAGGTAGTGCTCATTGTATGAAAAATGCCTCAAAAAAATGAGGTCTCATGGTGATGTACATCACTATGAGACCCCATTTCTTTGGGGCATTTTTCATACAACGAGCACTACCTTGTCTATGCAACTGCATTGACACATTGACAAGGTAGTGCTCGTTGTATGAAAAAAATTCTCAAAGAATGGGGTCTCACGGTGATGTAAATGTGACCACATTGATGCATTGACAATGTAGTGCTTGTTGTATGAAAAAATTCCTAAAATAAATGGGGTCTCATAGTGATACATCACCTTGATACCCCATTTATTTAAGGAATTTTTTCATACAATGAGCACTACCTTGTCAATTCATCAATGCGCCCTGACAAGGTAGTGCTCATTGTATGAAAAAATTCCTCAAAGAAATGGGCTTTACATCACCGTGAGACCCCATTTCTTTGTATCATTTTTTCATACAATGAGCACTACCATGTCAATTCAACCGCATTGATGCATTGATAAGGTAGTGCTCATTGTATCAAAAATTTCCTCAAATAAATTGGGTCTCACAATGATGTACATCATTGTGAGACTCCATTTCTTTGAGGCATTTTTTCATACAATGAGCACTACCTTGTCAATGCGTCAATGCAATAACATTGACAAGGTAGTGCTCGTTGTATGGAAAAACACCTCAAAGAAATGGGGTATCATGGTGATGTAACGTAGTAATCATTGCATTTTCTCATACAATGATCACTACCTTACATCACCATGATACCCCATTTCTTTGAGGTGTTTTTCCATACAACGAGCACTACCTTGTCAATGTTATTGCATTGACGCATTGACAAGGTAGTGCTCATTGTATGAAAAAATGCCTCAAAGAAATGGAGTCTCACAATGATGTACATCATTGTGAGACCCAATTTATTTGAGGAATTTTTTGATACAATGAGCACTAAGTTCACTACCTTGTCAATGCATCAATGCACCTTGTCAATTTGTCAATGCAGTAGAATTGAGAAGGTAGTGATCTTAGTGCTCATTGTATGAAAAAATTCCTCAAAGAAATGGGGTCTCACAGTCATGTACATCACCATGAGACCCCATTTCTTTGAGGATTTTTTTCATACAACATGAAATACCTTGTTAATGTGTTTATTCCTCAAATAAATAGGGTCTCACCTTTCTCTCTCCCTCCCCCCTCCTTCCCTCTCTAATATTCTCTATCTTCCCCTTTCTCTCTCTTCCTTCCTCCCACCCACCTTCACTCTCTACTTCTCTCTATATAACCTATCCATCTCTACCTATCTCTCCCTTCCTCCTCTCTCTCTCTCAATATCTCCACCTTCCTCCTTCACTCTTTACTTCTCTC
>VDFB02025939.1:0-15549 GCA_007258455.2 Sequoia sempervirens
TGGCTACAACTTTTCATGGAGGAGTTAGCGGGGAAAACAACAGGCTAGAAATTACTTGTTTATAGACAGTCAGAGTGCTATACATCTTGCAAAGAATTATGCTTTGCATTCTAAAACAAAACACATACAGTTGAGATATCATTTCATTCGGTCAGTATTGGAGGATGGACAGGTCAAGCTGGACAAGATACATACAGATGTCAATCCAGCGGATATGTTTACAAAGGCGGTGACAAGGGAGAAGTTGAGCTCTTCTTAAGCTTTGGTTGGTCTTCAAGGTTGAATTCAAGTATAATAGAGTAGCAGGGTCCAAGGTACTTATTTCTAGTGGGAGCTGTAATTGCAGCAGTGTCGTCTAGGATTAGTCTCCAAGTGGGAGATTGTGTTGGTATGGAGCTTGATCAGTCTCCGAGTGGGAGATTTTTGGTATGTGGTGACTAATCATGCTATACTATATAGCCCATGGTATACTGTACACCCCGACCCCTATCCTTGCTAGGGTCCATACAATGAAAAATTTTCTTCCTATTTTTTCGCATGATCACTGAAAAAGGAAAAAATCAATGAAAAAGAAAAAATCCGATTTTGTAGAACCCTAAAATCTGGAAGCTTCTAAGCTTGTTAAAAAGGGGTTCGGATGGGTATTACTGTATGATGAAAAACGCAATTATTTGCAAGATTGTAATAAGTTTTACACTGGATAATAAAAGTATTGGATGGCTGCAGTTTGGTGGATGTAGCCCGGATTGGGTGAACCATGTTAAATATCTGTGTTATGATTTATTCTGTGTGTGTCTTAGTTTCTCTGTTTATTATATAGATTTTCATTTAATTGTTAGATATCTACCATTTCTAACCCTAACAAGATCTAGTTCTTGAGTTATGCATTTCATCTTGTTAGAATTGGCTATGGCTGCCAAGATCTATGGACCAAATGGAAAGCACAAGAAAAGAGAGATAATATGACAAGAATAAACTGTATTATATGTCATTGATATGATATGATTATTGATTATTTACAATGAGAGAGACCCCTTGGTTATATAGCCAAGGTGAGAACATAGAAGGGCATAAGATTATACAAGTGTCATAATCTTATGACATGAGACAACTATGAAGACCTATCACTCCACAAAAGGTGGAGAGATAATCACATGATGTGTCCACAAAAGGTGGAAATGATGAGGTAGTGACATGTCAAGTCCACCAAAAGTGAAAATTCTCCAACAACCTCCTATGTGGTCCCTAAGTAAACTTAACTAAGGTGTAATTATGACCTAGGACAAGGTACAACACATTTAATTACACCAACACATCTCCTCCATCTACTATTGCAGTTGATGATGCTTGTATTGCTATAGATATGGCTTCTTGTGATTCAGTGCAACAAGATATTCATTCTTTCATATTTATGGTTACATGTGATGGCTTCAAGTGATAGGTATTTCAGAATTGTTTGTGGAGTCTCATATCTTAGATTTGGGAGACCTCATTGATTGATTTCATCTTCTCTTTGATGGAGACGATCCTTCTTTAGTTGTTACAAGGGAAAAATCTGGCCCTCTTTTTCATTCTCTACATGATCATCCTTTGCAATTTGAAATGAGTGTGGATACTTTTGGACAACATTTGGAGGAGGCTTCTTGTCTTTAGAGGAGATATCATTGTCTTTGGATTGTGTTCTACATTCATCTCTTCTCAGTGGTGTAGATGGTTTTTGATTTTGGTGTTTGTATTTTCCAAAAATTATAGATTCTTATAGGTGTTGCTACATCATTCTCATTTTGGGAACTTCAGTGGATTTTTTCTCGCTCCTACAGTAACATTTTTAGGTGTATTTTTTTTTAAAGTGCATGATTTTTAGTGTACTTTTTAATGGTATGATTGGGTTGATCTCATTATGTACCAAAATTTTTACTTGATTTTGTGGAAAATTTTGGCATTTGCATGTACCAAGATCAAGACCACTTCGCTATTTTAGACAAGTGGCATTTGTACTCACACTAATCATAAAGTGCCAAGCTCATATATTTTTGGGGGGTTTCTTTGATTAAGTGAATTTGGGGGGATTCTTCTTGTGGTTGTGGTTCATTCATCTTGATTTTTTTTCTTTCCTTCTTGTTTCATCATGGATCAATCTACAATTCCACTTCTAACACCTTACAACTATCCTAAATGGAAATATGAAATGAAAAGATTTCTAAGAGTTAAAAGGTTGTATAGGATAGTTCATGGGCTTGATTGGTGCAGGGGCACCTAAGGAACAACTGGCAATAAGGAACAACTGGCAATTTCTCAGGTAAAGAAGAAACCTAGAGGGTTAATTTTGGTTTTGTTTTTCATAAGGTCATGTTGACCATTGTGTTGGGTGCTTGGGGATGTTTTTGATCTGTTGGAAAGAAGTTGACAAGAGTTAGATAGGTTTACAACACCATCTTGCTAAGTTGTCAAAAGTTGGCAAGGAGTTGAAAAACACATGGGGTTTTATAACTTTTACCATTAGGTCATCCAAAGGCTCGACCCAAGCATCTCAATTGTTTTGATGGCCTATTTAAGGCATGCCTCAACCATGGAATAGGGTTGTAGGTTTTAGTGTTTTGGTAAAATTTTGTAATATTGAAGGAAACAACGTTCTGTGAGGCAATTTCCTAATCTTTGCATCCAAATTGTGCTTTAATGGAATAAAATTTACTGTTATTGTGTTTTCAGAATGTAGTGTGAACATTGTGCAAGCTTAGTGTGCCATCCTTTTGATTTTGTAGATTGTTTCCATCTTTTATTTGTACATAGTTTGATTACTGTCTTTTTCTAGCTTGTATTAGATAGTTTTGAGAGAATGGAGTCCTAGAGCACTCTCCCACCGTAAAAATTGTATGGCCCTTTGGGAATAGTGTCTAGGCTCCCTTAGTGTAAATACGAAAGTTTTTAGGGTTTGTGGGAGTGCAGGAGATGCTAGCAAAGCTTTGCCCTAGGCGAGCCAGGCAGGGTCTGGCTAGGGTAAACCTGAAGAAAAAGACTCATAACTTGCAGGGGAATTGAGATCTTGGAGAAATT
Organism: Sequoia sempervirens; assembly: GCA_007258455.2. Lineage (NCBI taxonomy): Eukaryota > Viridiplantae > Streptophyta > Pinopsida > Cupressales > Cupressaceae > Sequoia > Sequoia sempervirens. The sequence continues at coordinate 3,055 of VDFB02025939.1, forward strand.
ATTTTTGGAGAATTTTGTTGGAGGTCTTGGCAATGCATGGTGATCAGGGGGAGGCTCCACCAATTCATTTGGAATGATAACTTTTTAACAGTATGAAAACATCATTGAAAAGCTTAAAAACCCTAGTGTTTTGACCATTTTTGTGTGTGGTCAGTGTACGGGCTGTGCAGGCTTGAAACCCTAAAAATCTTGGAGGTGTAGGAATGTGAAACACAAACCCTAAATAAAGAACCTAGGTCCTTTGGTGGGTTTAGAAGAAAATTTCATTTTAGCTCTGTTCAGAGGCCTAATTGGGGCTCTAGGCTTGTAGCCTTTTCAAACCCTAGGAGGGAATTTTGTGAAAGCGATGGTTAGTTGGAGTCTTGTGATGGAACAAGAACCCTAGTTTGATCATCTTGAAGCTCTTACAATTTCTACACACCCCTGCAAGAATCAAATTGAATATTGAGAGGATTTGGCCTTTAGGGAAGAGTAAGGGTCAAGGGTGAGATTGAGACAAAGCACAGAGGTTGGCTTGGTAGAAGGAAAACATGATGATAGTGGGGTTGGTAAGTAGAAGCAGTGGCATCTAAACCTGAGGCAGGACCACTAGGACAAGGTGGAAGAGACACCTAGGAGTTCTTAGGAGCAAGGACTTAGAGCATGGGGCAGTGAGTGCCTCATCCAACCCTAGCCTATCAGATTGGTATCAGAGCAAGTTAAAGATTTGGGAAGCATCTTATATGTCAGAGGTTGAGTCTAGTGATTCTTCCACCATGGTGACCAATGCAGAACTGGCTAAGATGGTTGAAGGACAAGAAGAAGACAATAGGCTATTGAGGGAAAGAATAGCCCAACTTGAGGCAACAGTGAGGAGTGCACAGTTTGAGGGAAGAATACCAAAAGAAGAAGAGGTTGCAGAGGAAGATAAGACCCTTGAACCTGAACCTGTTTTGAAGGAGGAGCCTTTCTTGAAGGCATTGAAAGCCTTGAGTGGAAAAGTACTTGAAGGCATACCACTATTTAGTGGGAAAATGGAAGAAAACCTAGTCATGGATTGGATAGAAGGCATGGAAAATCATTTTGAGTTTGATGGAATCACTGAAGCACAGAAGGTGAAGGTTGCTAAGTCAAGATTGAGAGGATCAGCCTTGACATGGTGGAAGTTCATTCAGACAGAGAGGGAAAAAGAAGGCAAACAACCCATATCAACTTGGAAAGGAATGGTTGCCAAGGTGAAGGAAGCCTACATGCCAAATGACTATGAGATTCAATTGCACAAGAAGAGGCAAAGTCTAAGGCATAAAGACCAAGATGTAAAAACTTATACGGAAGAGTTTTAAAAGCTTTGTATGAGGTCTAATGTGACAGAGGATGAGAGTCTCAAAGTGGCTAGGTATCTTAATGGCTTGAAATGTAACATTCAAGAGGAGATGGCTCTACTAAGTCCCAAGACAGTACACCAATGTTATCAGTTGGCTATCAAGATTGAGGAAAGGAACAAGAGGAAGCAAGATCAGACTTCTAAGGGCAGAGGCAAAGGCAGGGATCAAAGAGATCAAAGAGGATAGCATGGTGGCTACCAAGGTAGAGGAAATGACCAAAGAAACCAAGGAGAATCTAAACTCACTGAGCATGGAGGAGAAACATCTTCCAGAGGTGGATTTAATAGAGGAAGAGGACCTCAAGGAGGTTCAAATAGAGGAAGAGGAGTAGGCAGGAGCAATTCTTATTTTGCAAACATGAAGTGTTACCATTGTAATCAAATAGGTCACACTGCTTATAGATGCCTGGAGAAAGCTTCCTCATCAAGCAATGAAAAGAGAGTGGCTTATGCACAAGAGGACACCATGAGTCCCAAATCATCTGAGATCAGTCATATAGAATCTGGGGTAGGAGAGAATATGATGTTCAACAGGGTTTTGATTAGACAACCGGTTAAAGAGGAACCAAAACAAAGAAGAGCTCTATTTAGAGTAAGGTGCAAGATACTTGGAAAAGTATGCAAGGTCATAGTAGACTCAGGTTCAAGAGACAATATAATCTCAGAGGAGGCAGTAGCAAAACTGAAATTGGAGAAAGTACCTCATACTAACCCTTACAAGGTCACATGGTTGAACAAAGGGCAGAGTGTTTTAGTGAATGAGCAAGTAACGGTGGAGTTCTCCATTGGAGGATATAAAGATAAGTTGGTTTGTGATGTTTTACCCATGGATGCATGCCATCTACTACTAGGCAGACCATGGCAATATGACAGAAGTGCTATTTATGATGGGAAAGAGAATGCTATTTCATTCAAAAAGGATGGAAGAACCTTCAAGCTGATCAGCAGCCAGGAAAAGAGAAAGAAGGAAAGGATATTAATCAAAGGCGCAAACATCATGTTGAAGCTGATGAGAGTTCCTTAAGAACCTCCATCAAAGGGAATGAAGGATATGTAGTTGTATTTGCAATAACCTAAGAAGACAAAAGGCTGAAAGGCGGTCTTACTGAAGCGTTGTTTGATCAAAGAAATTTTGCTTGATAGATACAAGGTATAGTCGTTGATGGTACGCAACTCTACCAAAGAGAGCCATAAGAGTCATCAAATTGACTTCATACCTCGAACCTCATTGCCTAAAAAGCGACGCCACAAACACGAAGCGGAAGGAACCTAGAGGTGGAATTTGAGCAGAAGTGCAAAATTGTGGGTCAGGATTGGTTAAAGAGCATTGTATGTGGAGTGGTTTTAGCAAGCAAGAAAGGAGGTAGAGTGGAGACTTATCTTGATTCTAGAGACGTAAATAGGATCACCATTAGGTATAGGTTTCCTATTCCTAGAATTGACGACCTGATGGATTGTCTTGGAGGTGCTCAGTTCTTCACAAAGTTGGATCTCAAGAGTGGATACCATCATATCAGAATTAAGGATGGTGATGAGTGGAAGACAACTTTAAAGACAAATGATGGGTTATATGAGTGGAAAGTGATTTTCATTTGCCTCTCTCAAATACCCCTAGCACATTCATGAGACTCATGAATGAGAGTACTAAGAATTTCCTTGAGGATTATTTGTAGATGTATCTTGTTGATATACTCATCTTTACCAAGACAACAAAAAAGACACTACTGACATATTTGAAGATAGTTTCTTAGAAAGGTTCTGAGGAGGGACTGGCAATGGGTTGGGACAAAGGCTCATTAAAGATGGATCCAAGCAAGGTGGAAGCCATCCTAAACTGGCCTACACCAACCACAACAACAGAGGTAAGGAGTTTTCATGGATTCACTCAATTCTATAGAAAATTCATAAGGAACTTTAGTGGTATATGTGCACTAGTTCTAGACACAATCAAGGGTGGTTTGAAAACTAAGTTTGTGTGGACACAACAGGCTGAGAAAGGGTTTGAGAAACTGAAACAAGAAGTGGCAACTCAACCAATTCTCTTATTACCTAGCTTTGACAAATTGTTCACTGTTGAGTGTGATGCAAGTGGAGTGGCAGTAGGAGGAGTGCTAAGTTAAGAGGGCAGGCCTATAGCCTTCTTTAGTGAAAAGCTAAATGAAGCAAAGAAGAAATATTCAACCTATGACTTGGAACTTTATGCTTTGGTTCAGTCACTTAGGAAATGGAGGCATTACCTTCTACCCAAGGAGTTTGTAGTTTTTACTGACAATCAGGCACTTAGTTTTATCAACACTCAAGAGAAGTTGAGTAATAGGCATTTGAAATGGATTGAATACATCAAGGCTTTTACTACCATCAAGAAGCACAAGAGGAAAATGAACAAGATTGGCGGATGCATTAATGAAGGTTGGTGAAAGTGCAAGAATCTGACTCAAGAGCATTGGCATAGAGAGTTTCAAAGGATCTATATGGAAGGGATGAGACTTTTGAGCTATAAGGTATGTTCTAACTTTGAGAACCATTTCCATAGTCAATACTCAGAGTATACTTTGCAAAGTGGGTTGTTATTTAAGGGCAATCAGTTATGTGTTCCAAGAGGATCAATGAGGGAAAATTTGATTTAGGAAAAGCATAATGGTAGTCTTAGTGGGAATTTTGGCATCAATAAGACCTTAGAGCTAGTACAAAGATTCTATTATTGGCCTAAGTTGGAAAGAGATGTTAGAAGGTATGTGGAACAATGTGTTGTGTGTATGAAAGCTAAGGGAGGAGCTTATCAATGCTGGTTTATATCAACCCCTGCCCATTCCTAACAGACCATGGGAGTGTGTGAGCATGGATTTTGTGGTAGGCCTTCCTAAGACCAAAACTGGTTTTGACAGTGTTTATGTAGTAGTGGAAAAATTTAGCAAGATGAGTCATTTCATTCCTTGCAAGACTACTCATGATGCTAGCTACATAGCTCATCTTTTCTTCAAGGAGGTTGTGAGGATCCATGGCTTGCCTCTAAGCATTGTTTATGATAGAGATGTGAAGTTCATGAGTCACTTTTGGAAGACTCTATGGAGCAGATTGGGTACCAACCTGTCTTTTGGGTCAGCTTACCATCCTCAAACTGATGGTCAAACAGAGGTGGTTAACAAAGTGTTAGGTAATCTTTTAAGGTGTCTAACCAAGGAGTATGGACAGACATGGGATATGGTTATCTCACAAGCTAAGTATGCTTATAATGATAGTGTGAATAGAACTACATGGAAGAGTCCTTTTGAGGTTGTGTATGGGATGCACCCAAGAGGCATTTGTGAGCTCAAAGACCTTGGATCTATGGAGAATAGAAGTGTACATGTAGAAGATTTCAGTCAGACCATGAAGGAGATTCAGGAGCAGGTCAAGAGGACAGTCACTGAGGCTACACAAAAAGTGAAGGAGAAAGCAGATATGTCAAGGAAAGATGTGCAATTTCAAGTAGGGGACTATGTTATTGTCCACCTTAACAAATCAAGGATGCAGAAGGGAATGTCAACCAAATTTCAGATGAAGAGAGTGGGTCCCTGTAAGATATTGGCCAAGTATGGCAAATAGCATACAAGGTGGAGTTACCTACTGATTTAGGAATCTCACTAGTTTTCAACATTGTTGATTTGATCAAGTATAAGGGAACAGTTAGTGATGAGGTTCAGAACAGTCAGGAGATCTTCAAGGACATTAAAAGTAATGTACCCTACCTACCAGAAGCCCTGCAGATCTTGGAGTCAAGAGTTTTGAATGATCACAGGGAACAGGGCCACATGGAGCACCTTATCAAGTGGAAGAACAAGCTTGAATCATAGCCTTCACATGGTTTAAAAGAAGATCAATTTAAGAAGCTTGAATTGACTTTATCATTTCTCTCTCCTTCCAATCCTTAGTGTTTGACCTGAGAGGGGGAGAATGGTGCAGGAGCACCTAAGGAACAACTGGCAATAAGGAACAACTGGCAATTTCTTAGGTAAAGAAGAAACCTAGAGGGTTAATTTTGGTTTTGTTTTTCATAAGGTCATGTTGACCATTGTGTTGGGTGCTTAGGGATGTTTTTGATCTGTTGGAAAGAAGTTGACAAGTGTTAAATAGGTTTACAACATCATCTTGCTAAGTTGTCAAAAGTTGGCAAAGGGTTGGAAAACACAGTGTGTTTTATAACACTTACCATTAGGTCATCCAAAGGCTCGGCCCAAGCAGCTCAATTATTTTGAAGGCCTATTTAAGGCATGCCTCGACCATGGAATAGGGTTAGAGGTATTATTGTTGAAGTGACATTTGAGAAGCTGAAGGAAATAGCATTCAAAAAGATAGTTTTATGAGTTTTGTTATCATATTTAGCTTTAATGGAATAAAATTTATTGTTATTGTGTTTGTAGAATGTAGTATGAACATTGTGCAAGCTTAGTGTGCCATCCTTTTGATTTTGTAGATTGTTTCCATCTTTTATTTGTACATAGTTTGATTACTATCTTTTTTAAGCCTATATAGAACGTTTGAAGGCCAGTCCTAAGAGCACTCTCCCACATTACAAATTATGGTCCTTTGAGAATGTCTAGGATTCCTTGTCATAGGCTATATGATGATAGTTTTAGGGTTTTGTGCAGGGAGTGCCGGAGATGCTGAGAAGCACCACAAATGAGCGGAGACGAGTCTCAGGCTAGGAGTGGCTTGAAAAAGACTCATATCTTGCAGGGGAATTGAGATCTTGGAGAATTTATTTTTGGAGAATTTTGTTGGAGGTCTTGGAAATGCATGGTGATTAGGGGGAGGCTTCACCAATTCATTTGAAGTGATAACTTTTTAACATTCTAAAAACAACATTGAAAAGCTTAAAAACCCTAGGGTTTTTACCATTTTTGTGTGTGGACAGTGTACGGGTTGTGTAGGCTTAAAACCCTAAAAATCCTTGAGGTTTAGGCATTGTGAAACACAAGCCTGGTAAAGGGCACGGTGTTTGGTGGGTTTGAGAGAATTTTAGCTCTACATTGGGAGGCCCTAGTGGGGCTCTAGGCTTGTAGCCTTTTCAAACCCTAGGAGGGAATTTTGTGAAAGCGATGGTTAGTTGGAGTCTTGTGATGGAACAAGAACCCTAGTTTGATCATCTTGAAGCTCTTACAATGTCTACACACCCCTGCAAGAATCAAATTGAATATTGAGAGGATTTGGCCTTTAGGGAAGAGTAAGGGTCAAGGGTGAGATTGAGACAAAGCACCAAGGTTGGCTTGGTAGAAGGAAAGCATGATGATAGTGGGGTTGGTCAGTAGAAGCAGTGGCATCTAAACCTAAGGCAGGACCACTAGGACAAGGTGGAAGAGACACCTAGGAGTTCTTAGGAGCAAGGACTCAGAGCATGGGGCAGTGAGTGCCTCATCCAACCCTAGCCTATCATTGATGGTGAACCAAAATATGATGAAGCTAAAAAGAATAAGTGGTTGATTAATTGTGAAGAAGCTATCGACTATTTGTGCTTGTATGTCTCTCCTGAGTTGTTGTTTCACATTGAGCACTTGGCTACACCCAAGGCTATGTGGAGTACATTATCAAAATTATTTGGGAAAATAGATAAAATTTGAGGATATTTGTTGGAGAATGAATTAATAAGTCTCAATCCATGTAATTTTTACAAAATATAGGACTTCATCACCAAATTCAAGTCACTAAGAACACAATTGAAGGATTGTAAAATCGAGAAATAAAATATACAATTGGTGTTAAGTGTTCTTTCAAAGCCAAGACCTAAATATTCAATGTTTTTGTCTACTTTCTATGCTACAAAGAATGCCTTTGGGAGTGAGTTTAAGATGCCTTCCTTTGAGAATTTTTCTATGCAACTCACTAGAGAGCAAGATAAGCTTATTCAAATGGGTGTTTTGAAGTCTTCAAAATCCCACACCTTGATTGCAAAGGATGAGAAGTCTTCAAGTGGAAAAGAAAAGAAAAAGAACAAGCCTAAGAAGAACACACAATCCACATCCAATTCCACAGAAGAACATATAACATCCTCTTATAAAGGGGAAACATCTAAGGAGAGGCCTACTTGTGCATATTGCAAGAAGGAATGAAGAACACTATTGTTGTAAGAAGTATATTGATGAGTTGAAACATCTTCTAAAAAAGAATCAGATTGATTTGCCTTCTAGAATATCTGAATCACCTTCTCCTTCTTCTTCTTCAAACAGTCTAATAAGGACAAAGGTCATGCTGGTTTGGCTTCTATTGTTCCACATCAAGAAATAAAGGACATCCTCTTTGTGGTTTTTTAGGTCATGGATTAGGGAGATGACTTCTAGATTCAGGATCATCTCATCATATGGCATCTTTGCAGTCTATATTCTCTTTTTTTGAGCCTTGTGCTATGTCTCCATTCTGGATGTGGTACAATACAAGTACATGTTATGCAATTCCATTCCATTAGCCTTTAAACACTCTCCAAGTGACGTTTGCGTGTCCTCATTTCATGAACAACTCCTCCATACACCGATTACACATGGTAGCAACCAGGGAGTCTCACCCCTGGACCACTCATCATCCCAGACTCCAAGAGCAGAGAGATCATTGCCACTGGGATGGCTGGATCATCATCCATCCCTACTCTGTATACCCTGGCAACCTTTGACTTTGATGGTGACTTTTTCCTTCGGGACTGGCCACCAGCCACCCTCTTGCAACCATGATTTAGAGGAGACATTTGGCTTCTTGAACTTGGGATTTCTCACATAAGATCTAGTTCTTGAGCCATGCATTTCATCTCCTCCATCTACTATTGTAGTTGATGATGCTTTTATTGCTACATATATGGCTTCTTGTGATTCAGTGAAACAAGATATTCATTGCCTTTCAGATTTGGTTACTTGTGATGGCTTCAAGTGATGGGTATTTCAAAATTGTTTTTGGAGTCTCATATCTCAAATTTGGGAGACCTCATTGATTGATTTCATCTTCTCTTTGATGGAGATGATCCTTCTCCAGTTGTTACAAGGGAACACTTCGACCCTCTTGTTCATTCTCTACATGATCATCCTTTGCAATTTGACATGAGTGTGGATACTTTTGGACAATATTTGGAAGGCGCTTCTTTGTCTTCAGAGGAGATATCATTGTCTTTGGATTGTGTTCTACATTCATCTCTACTAGATTATGGATTGTCCTCTTCAGGAATGTGGTCTAGAATGCATGTTTGGAGTGTGTTAGCTTTTGAAATTGACATGGAGACACTTGAGCATGCTTCAAAGACATCATACATCATCTTTCTTCCCTCATCTTCCTTTTAGGAATGGGAAGAAATCCTGCATACATTTTTGGTTTTGTTTCTTCCTAAGGAGAGGAATGTTGTCTCATGAGATTGGATCATCTTCAAAGATTCAACTCTGCTTCTACCATTGAAGGGTAGTTGTGGCTTTGTCTCTCCTCTCTTTCTTCTTGGGTAGAATTTTTCCCTCAGATGGGCCTTTGTCCTTCATTCCTTCTGGAGAGCATACTTTTGCATCCCTGTATGAGCCTCTGGTCCCACCAGGCTCTCTTACTCTTCATCTGTAGAGACTGCACTCCATGGACAATGCATACTGGCACCCAACATGGCCTACTAGCCGGGACCCATCCTCTTTCGTACCCTGCATTAATAATCACTCCCTCTAAGCCTCCCACTTAAGGGTGTCAGTGTGAATGCTTGCAAGTCTCTGTACCTAGCATCCCTACTAGAGACCCTAGGGACTTATCTCAAGCAAGCTCTACTTGTGGTCCTATAGTCATTTTGTAAAGACTTAGCTGTCAGCGTCACCTTATATTTTATCTTTTCTTAGGTAGTTATGATAAGATGTCTCATACTATAAGATTAAGAAACTTGTCATAATATTATGTCATCTTATGTATCACCTTGGCTATATAACCAAGGGTTTCTCATACATTATATATTTAATTCTATTTGCATAATCGATAGGAATACAATTTATTCTTGTCATATTGATATTCTCTCTTTGTGCTTTCTATTTGGCCTCTAGATCTTGGCAGGCTATCTCCATAGCCAACTCTAACACTACGTACTAGGTGAATGTAACGGTAGGTTACCCATTCATTTCAATGAGATAGAGAATTTTCCATATAAACAGTCTTGCATTCCAATTTTTGGAGGCAACCTTCCATTTTCACTTGATTAATGTTCTTTAGACTATTGATACCTGTATTTTTTGACTTGCAGTTTACTCTTACATTGTTGAGTAGTGTCGTTGGGGTCTGATGGGTCCACATATTAGCTCATTTTCTGTGGTTTTCATATACATTTTGAGACACTTTTAGATACATTTTCCAGACAATGCTCCTATATTATACTATCCTTTCATATCTATTATGTAGACTTGAACCTAAAATATAATGATGGAAATATGGTTATAATATACTAGTATTGTATGGTTTATATGAAGATATGTATGAAATGTTGATGCAATACTATGTTTTGATTATGATAGTTATCCTTGTGTACATGCTTTGCAAAATTAATTTGTTTGCAGCTGAAGAGGAACTGTGGTATGAAGTAGTTGCAGATTGAACCCACAATAAAAGGAGATTAGAACAGTGAAACAAGGGAGTTCCAAGTTAAGCTGAATGTGATGATTGCTGATTAAACACACTTGATGAAGGTTGAACGTGTGTTATTATAACCAGTTAATAAGTGATGAAGAAGAGGACTCCTTTGATTGATAGGATCTTGACAAGCGTTTGTGTGTTTACATGCAAGTTTGTTTTGCAGATTTTTAATCCTATTAGGATTCTTCTTCATTTTCGGTTAGTTTGAACAATTCAAGTCTTAACTATACGCTTTGATAGCTTAGAGTGGAAAGTTAATGATTTCGGTTAGTTGTCGTTTTGAATAAGATTCCATCAAGCTTGTATATAGTTGATGGGTTGAATCCATAGTTAGTTAGTTGGTTTTTCAGTCTTTTCATTATCAGTTATTTTTAGTTTCAATACATGATAGATATTCAAAATGATTGAATACAATCTATGACAAGTTCTTTTGTAGTCTTTCATGATATGCAATAAATGAAATTAATTTCACTAGATGCATAAGATCAGTTAGTTAGACTTGGTTTTATTTCAGTGAGAACAACCACTTGAGCAGGACAATCAAGGTATTGTTCTTCACTTCATTTCCTAGTTATTCATTTCTATTAACAATTGTTTCTTATTTATCACCATTTCATAAATTTTATGTAAGTTAATTAAAATCTTATACCTTGCTTATTGTTAATGAATGTTCATGAACATGCATAGAATGGTTAAATAGTAGTACTCTAGAGGTTAATTTAGTTGAGTAATTAGTCTTTATCAGTTTTAAGTTGACATAGTAACATTTTATTAGTAACAGTTCAGTTACAACCTAAGTTGTAGGTACCCGTAGCCACTAGTTCTAGTTATGTCTTTTACTATTTTGCAATTATGTGAATTTTCAGCAAGTAGAATAACTTGAGTAGGATAGGTTAGGTAATTTTGAGTCTTTGAAGGCATATATTATGCTGCACCATCACAAGTTTACAAACCTTGGGTTGAAATTTTAATGTAGTCTTGTAATGTTGAGTGGACTATTCAGTTAGTTAAACCTTTGAATTGTGTAGGTATTACCAAGTTTACAACACATTAGTTGACTCTACATTTTTGGTGTTGTTTCGGGATAAGTGCTACCTCTGCACTCCCATTTCATGCTTGAAGCTAATTTTGTTTCTATATAATTGGGATCATAGGGACTTCATCTTTCAAATAATTAAGATAAGCACCTTAACACAGGGACTACTAATATAAAGCTTTATCTTCATGTATGCGGAGAAGCAGATATTCCCTCAGTGACTCACACCACAGCCATACCAAACTGGCAACCAGCACTGCTTGTACAAACAAGCAGCCAAACCCTTCACCAAACATCTAGCACACATACATAGGGAACTTATTGCACCATGGGGGATGTAGTTGATGATGATCCTGAACGACCAACATTTGAGTTCCCCATCACTAACCAGGAAAGGGATATAGTGTTGAAGAATATCCCTCTTTCAACCTTACCAGTCCTTTATGGGTTAATGATTGAGGACCTAGATACATTTCTATTTGAATTTGATGTCCTATGCAGAAGTTATGACTATACTTCTGATGCACATAGACTCAAACTCTCCCGTGCCACCCTAAAATATGTAGCCCTAAGATGGTTCATGGGATTAGGTAAGGATGTTGTTCTTGATTGGGACACTATGAAGACATTGTTTTTAGAGAAGTATCAAGACTATTGTAGGGGACCTGATAGGAGGAAAGATGAAATTTTTAGAATGTAAAAAAAGGATGATGAACCACTGGAAGATTATGTGGAGATATTTCAATTTTCTTTGAAGAAAAACCCACAAAACAAGTTTTCAGAAGAGTCCCTCAAGTTGGTGTTTTTGAGGGGATTCAATGATGATTGCATGGATGCCTTGAACCTCATTGGACAAGGAGATATTTCTCAGATACCATTGCAAGAAATTTGTAAGGTCTGCAGGAATTATTCCAAGATCTTCACTAAAAGGCCAAGAGGAGATAGGACATCCACAATTGGTAAATCATCTATAGTGGTTTCAAAAATAGAACTAAGCAACTCGTTATCCAACATGGAGGATATCATCAGCCATTTAACAACTCAGTTGGATATCCTCTACATTAAGAAAAAGTAGGAGGAAGTTGAGGCTATGATCACTAAATATTGTCCAAGTTGTAGGCAAAGAAAAGCCAATTGTAAATGCAAGAGAGTGGCTAGTATGCAACAAGATAAAGTTGAGAAACTTTATTTTCATCCAATTGAAGGAGATGATGGACATCTCTTTTATATAGCACAAAGGAGGCCATGGAAACAATGACAAGGTATGCCACAATATCCCCTCAAATTTAATTCATCCTTTCCTATTGGGAATAAAAAATTTTCTACGTGGAACTCCTAACCCTAGCTAGCAAATAAAAACCAGTGGAAAAACCTCCAACAATGGCCGCAAGCCCTACAAAATTGGAGCCAACAACAACCAAACCCTTGGTCATAGCAAAATTTTCAAGGTTCCAATTATAATCCATAATGGCCAACCCAACAAAATCAATGG
>VDFB02025940.1:0-12921 GCA_007258455.2 Sequoia sempervirens
GACTCCTAGCAGACATTTCTTTCTTGCTCTGCAGGCTTCGCAATGAATATTTCTGCTCAGTTTCAGCATAATCTGGTCACCTGGAAATTAGTGTTGAATATGGCTAGTTGTAACTTTGTAGTCAGCTACAAAGTAGGAAGTCAATAAAAAACGTAATATCTTGAGCAAATGGATGCCTATGAGGACAAATGAAGACTTTTTGAAATCAGTGAAGTTTGCCAAATGAATCCAAGAGCTCAACATGGTTTGTCAACTGATTAAAATAATATTAAATATTTATTTTGCATATTTTGAGCATTAAATGGCAATTTTCTTAAATTGGTGCCTCTTTGTGCTGGATTTTCAAATTGCATGATGAATATTTTTATTATTATTTTTATTCTGGACTTCAAGTCAGTCTCAGTTCGAACTGGAGGGGTACAATCAGAAGCTTTCTATTTCAATCGAGGTTTTAAATCTTGCTGTTAGCATTATGGTGCGAATTTTCTCTATTTATTCATGGCGCCATCATTAAGCATTCATTCAGCTTCAGAGAAATTCGTATTTCTTCAAGGCAAAGGCGTTTTTCTTCACAGGTTGGGCAATTTTATCAGTTTTTAGTGGCGATTTCATCAAATAATTCCTTTTACAAGTGCAAGTTCACAATCATCAGCAAGTTTGAAGAACAGGGGGCGATTTTGACAGAACACAAAAAATACGTCTTTTCTCCTCTCTGATTCTCAAAATTCTCTCAGATTTCAATTCACATGTTCCTGAAATTGGCAAATTTTGCAAATTCAATCATCTGGATCAATTCTATATAGCTTCCTCGAGTTAAATTCATGTGCTTGAATTTTCAGGAATTTTTAACTCCAAACCATCAGTTCTCGAGTTTCTAATTTTCTCAATTGAAAACTCTTTGCATGGTCGAGTTGAAGTCAGATTTTCGCATTTCTGATGTTCTGGGTTGTCTTAGAATATTTTTATGGACAAAACCCATATCTCAGATTTTTCGCCGAAAATAACCCTTCGACAAGCTATTTTTAGCTTTCCAGAAATCTTGTCAGAACATAGTCGAGTTCATAGTCAACATGCGAGTTTTTCAAAATGCAGTACACTCAGCTCGAATACAGGACCAAATCAATCCTTACTCACGACTTCATTGGGACAGTTGAGACGAATCTTCACAAGGTGCTGCCAAAGGCAATCCTAGATCCAAACAAGATCAGAGATTCAATTATTCAGAACATTCAGCAGTCCAGGGTACTTGAGGCCGCTTCCATACCTATCTTCGCTCATTGTGTTGAGTTCGTGATGTCTTGTATTAAGCATTACAACTTTGCTACTCGTAAGATAGTGTCAGTAGATGGACGAGTCATTTGTAGTCTCAAGCCTCTGGACGTCGAGAGAAGTTTTGGTATCCCTCAACACCCGAATAGTCTAGTTATTTCTATGGAGCAGTGTAAGCATGCATTCATCGCTGATGTAGACAAGTGTCAAAGCAAAATGGTAGAACGATGGTTGAAGCAAGCGAGGAACAAATTGCCAAACAATGTGGGTTGTGGTAAGTACAAGGATGAGTACACGATTCTAATTACACTCTTGAATCGTGTATCGGGTCATTCACATGCAAATGTTTTCCAGCCCTGGATGTATTACATCATTGGTCACATCATATCTGGGCAGGAGCATTATGATTGGGCACCTTTCATCAACGATGTTATCCACAAGCAAATCACCGGTTTACTAGTTGGCCACGAATTTCACATGTGTTCTTACCTCGTGTACTTGATTGCCTATCAGGGTCAGTTCTGAGGGTTAAACACCGTTGGCATTCTCAGTGTTCAGAAAGTCTATCACTATTACGATCAGCTTGAGTTCACTAAGTGTTGACGTGGTTTTTGTGACCGCACCAAACAGCAGAACAAAATAGTTCGAAGGCTACTCCGTTCTCTCTTGATCAAAGTATTCCGTGTGCTAAGATTGCGAGATAGATCACACGTTCAACTCCAAGGTTCCAAAATACTTGGAACACCCTCAGTTGGTTGATGTGTATTGCTGTGTTCTTATGAGGGGACTTACACAATTGTTCAGACTTCTTGCAGTTAACAACAAATAGATGATTTGAAGGGATTCTTGCGTGTATGATTTGGCAATATAATTCGTTTTCCTAAAACTAATCAGAAATGTGCGGAAAGTAAAGGAGTGTAGGGCCTAAGAAACTTATATCCTATTCTAAATGCAAGACATATGGAGCCCAATTTTGGTAGACTTCAACCGAATCTCACCTAGCCTCACGTCGGACAGCTTCAGTAAAATTGGTGCAATCTTCAAAGGGATAGCAAAAGATATTCAGATTATAATTTAGCATACATACGCCATCAAAACGACGCATATAAGCATACAAATCACAATCGAAGTTATACTCAAGATAATTTCCAGTCGACCACACAAGGCGAACTTATCATCAACAAGCCGCTAGTGGTATGGAATGAAAAGAAGCTACCTCAATAAAACGCCACACATCAAAGTAAACTACTTGCATGAAAATTAAGCTACTTGGATTCGAAAGAAGAAGAGACCTTGCTAGCTATTCATGATAAAGACGAATTCCACCATCAATGAAAAGATCTATTTATCATGAAAGTGTTACACAATAATCTCCACAAAAGTTTTCAAAGGGAAAACTTTCTTTCTTCTCCACACTATGCTAAGCAAAATGTCTACTATGCTCTACTCTCTAGTCTGATATCTAATGCCTTACAAATGAGGGGGACTCCCCCTTTTACAGATAGCCAAGTCCCAAAAGACGGCTAGGGTTACAATCAATAGAGTGGCTAAGATCGTGCCAACTCAGCCCTAACCCTAAAAACTGCCAGAATGGGGAGTGGTGTAATAAATGAACAAAGATTCCCACTCACTCCTAAAAATAGTAAAGGCAATAAATGTCCACAATCAGTCTTCTAGAAGATCCTCATCCAGTAGTGCATTCCCATTTGCCTTCTCTCTGACTGCAAACTCAACGAATCTGCCAAGTACAGCCTCAACTTCCTGAACTGAAATGGGTGGAACACAATCTAGCTGAAACTCTAAGACCGTGACTGAATGTTCATGCCTTGTACAAGATTTTCTCCAAGCAACCAAGGAATCCTGCGTGCTCTGGATCAAGGTGGAGAAAGCATAAATGTTCTCGAAATAATCTTGTACGAAGGTCTTAACTTCTAAAAAGAAAGGCACCAGCCTACCCCTCAAATTATCAATATTAACCTCATCTGGATTCAGCCGCCTAGCAAATATGGCCTCAAAAGTATTTTGAACTCCATCAATAATATTGGCCATGGCCTTATGTATCCTAGCTGAATCCGCCTATGCTGTGTCGAAGAAACCACGTCCCGTGATCGCTAAAGAATACCATCTAGAGAAATCATATCTGTCATTCTCCTGAATGACACCTCCATCAATCAACAATCGCAACAGAACATGCCTCAATGCCTCAAGACGCTGAATTACTCTGCTCTGATAGATAGAAGTATCACCCCAAGCATGATCAACTGCCTCCATCCGTGCCAAAATACTAGAGGCTGCTGAAAAGCAAAAGCAAGGTCCTCCATAAACTTCTCTGTCTCGGCACGAACTCCTGTGACCCACTTATCTGCCTCCTGTGCCATCTTTCCCAACTCCATCAAGCCACTGATTGATTCCCTAGGTATCTCTGCTGGAGGCTCTATCACTGGAATCTCCTGCCCTCGAGAACGAGACAACTGCTGTACGTATCCAATCAAGGCCTTGTGTTCTCTTTTCAACTTCTTATACTTTCCTTCCTTCTTGAATAACCTATCTTTGAGGGCGAGGTAGGAGTTATCACACTCCTCTGTCCGGGCAAGCACTGGGGCAACCCAGATCAAAGTCGCGGACCACATAATTCTCGCATTGCTTCATTTTGGTCACTATCAACTTGAGTATCGCAACATGAAGAGTACGGAACCATCCTCTTCGCTGATATCTTCGGAAAACTTTCTTGCCTTTTTTCTTCCTCGCGGGAGGTGTGACGATCCTGCTTCAAAAAATTCCTCCATCTCAACCGTTGGATCAATCTCCTCACCGGGCTTCTTCTCATCCTATCCTTAAGCCAATCGGGCACCATCTATGTATATCGAAAGGGCTGCTGCTCCTTGCCTCTACCTCTCTAACCTGCTCAACTTCTACATCATTCTGGCGAGGCTCATCGCCCTCAAGTGGCTGAGTGTCTCCTGAAACTATATCATCATCATCATCTTCCAAAGCCGCCTAACTCTTGCTGGAAACCGGTGGGTCGTACAGTCCCTCATCATCCCGCCGACAACCCTACTGCGCGCTGACGCCGCCAATCGGACTCTCATCCGTGGAGGCTGATTATTCTCCTGTATTACCTGCACCTGATTCAATGCAATCCTTTGATCAGCAAATAAAGAAACCTCCTGTATACTTGGAGAACGTGTCTCCAATGGCGTGGGTGGTTCAACTGTGACTCGTGGAGGTTCTGGCTGAATAGGCTCCTGTCGAACTAGCTCTTTCCTTCTGGATTCTGGACCTCATGTGATCTGTTTCTTTCTGCCTGTGGTGGGTGTCTTGTGATCTCCCATCACATTGTAAGTCAAGGCAATTGACCTACTCTTCAATCTGTTCACACGCCTATCAACCCATGCCCTAGTAAATGTCAGGACCGGGATAGAAAGTGTGTCTAAGTCAGCAACCTCTGGTTCTGACCAATCTGGGAGCGGAAGCGGAGTATCTCTTACTGTTGCATAATCTGGATGGACAACGTCCATATCCTTGTTCACCTGGTCTGGAACCAGAACAACTTCACACTCCCTGATCAAAGTAATTGGCAACCGAGAGAACATTCTTTTCCTTACTTCAATCTCATCTGCCGCATCAACCCAATAATCCTCAATATTTGCCTTGTGTTTAAATTCTTCTGACAGTACCCATTTGATGTTATTGTGTGGATCATAGTGCTGTCGGCTGGTGTGATAGGAAAAATGATAAAATTTAAGCTCACTCTCAGCTTCTTTAGCTGCCTGTATCGAAGGACACACCTCATCCGAGTTGCCCATGACAATTGGGAATTCAATTCCTCCCTTCTTCTTTTTCTTCTGAATCTTATCATAGGCGAGCAATTGCCTAGATATTTCTAGCATTAAAATTCTATCTGTTGGGTACTTAGGCAGCCTATATGGATATGATGAAAAACCTTGCAGCCTTATGTAAGAAAATTTTGGAAATTGTATGAACCAGCACCCATACCTTTCATCAACTCTTGGGCCTCTCTCGAGATTCTGTGATGCAACCGCTCCTGAAGCAATCTCGTGATATGCATGGTGAAAGCGTCATTGACACGCTTGTAATGAGTAGTGCTTGCCAAATGCAACTGTGGACAAGCCTCATGTATTTTAAATTGGTGAGAGCCACAACCGACAGGTTCCTTGTAAGAGATCCCTCTGTACTTCGTCATACGAGCCAGCATGTAGATGATGTAGGAGCTCATATAAAATGTCTTAGTTCTTCTCAGGCTCAGGAGCTGCTCGTGCAAGTTGTCACTGATCATTGCAGCCCAGTTGACGTAATCTTTCCCTTCCAGTACTAGGTTGATGTAGTAAAACATCCATGGCTCAAAAATAAATGACTGTGGGCAACCTCCAACTCTACTCAGCATCATAATGAGATCACAATATTCCTGCTTCAAGTCATCCGCTATGATTTGCTTCGGCAGCTTTGTACGAGAAGGCTTGGGAGTGCTCATCCAGTGAGTGTTAATTGTCTCCGTACATCTCTCAAATGCAGAAGCGTACATTCGCTCAGCTCGCTCTCTGGATTTGTAAATCATATTTCTGTGCACCGGGATCCCGAAAGCTTCACCAATGGCGGCAGAAGTAAGATTGGCTAGCACTTGTCCATCTGGTGACATGATCGACCGGTGTTCCTTCTCGTAGCAATTGGCACACTCCATCATCAGCTCCGAGCATTGAATGGCTGGCGGAAAACCAGCAGCTGCATATAATCCGCTTCGAACAATATTGTGCGAAGTAGTCGAAGGCCGATGACTTCCAATCCCTAACATTCTGTTCTTGAAGGTTTCAAGGTTGATGGAGCCCAAGTTGGTGTCTGTCAGCTTGCCCAATTTTGAAATAAATTTTGACTCTGGCATGAACGTTTTGCTCAGCTTCTTGATCACAGCCTGTCTGGATGCACCATTGTTATCTTTGCCAGTCGCCCTTGCCTCAGCCATCTACAGGACAATAGACATTCATCAGCAAATTTAATTTATAAAATAAATAAGACACTGTGTAGGGGCTGCAATCGATTTCAATAACTTGAGAAGCTGCAATAACTTTTCTTATTTGCAAACCTCAGCTTCTTCTCTAATAAACTTGAGCTTCAACACTTAGAAAAGTTTCTAAGTAAACTTCAGTGACTTCACTACTTCAATCAGCAATCAACAAGTTCGCACTTTTAAACTCTCAGCAAGTGCGCACTTCTAGCTTCAGCAATACAGTCTTCTTCGAGCCTCAACAAATTCAAACTTCAGCAAACTCCTCTTTAAGTCGAAATTTCCTTCACTTGGACTGGCAACTCAAGGCGCCCCTTAGCAAATTCGAACTTCAGCAATAGCAGATTTCCAACGCCCTTTCCTCAGCAACTCTCAGACTTAGCAAAAATTTCGAACTTCAAGCCTCAGCAATGCTTAGCAACAATCTTCACTTAGAGAAAATTCGACTTCTCCAGCTGTGAAAAATAAGTGAGAAACTTCTCAATTTTATAGCCAAGAATCGAATTCTAGAAGGAGCCAATTATAGCCTGTACATTTAATTTCCACTACTCCTCTTCAAAAATTCAAATTTTCCCTCTCTGGTATTTCTGACACTTGTCTCTCGACGTCGGGAATCTTGTTCTTCTAGAAACTTGACTTTGACTGGCATCTTTGAATTTATTTTCGAAAAATTTGATTTTAAATTCATCTTTTTAATTCACCAGCCAGAGCTCTGTCACTTGAATTCGAATCTAACTCCTCAGCTCTGGAAAATTCATCATCGAAGAATTCAATCAAAATCATCTAGGCAACTCACTTCAAATTCACCATTCGAATCATTTTCCTTTTAAAAGTCGTTTTATTCAAATTTGCCTTAGAAGATTTTAAAATTTTCCTTAGGAAAATTCACAATTTGAGCACTGATCAAATTCTTTACTGAAAAAGTGTTGGCGAAGTGCGGAAGACATGGAAATCCATCTATCATCATAAATGTTCAGTACCCAGAAGAGAATTTTCTCCAGAATGCTTTGAATCCATGGGTACCCAACGAAAGGGTTCATTTAATTTTTAAATTTTAAACCTTAGAAAATATTATTCTATCAAATTAAATCCGTTCTTCATCTTCGTGAACATCCTGTGTTGCTCCAACTTGAGAAATTTTAAGTCATCCTGCATTATCATCCATCTCTGACTTCGTCCCTGAAAAATTTTCCGGTGTTCTAAGAAGAAAATTCATCACCTTGAGTTCTAGGCGTATTTTCTAAGAAGAAAATATTTTTCCTTAGAAAAAAAAATTTGAAATCATCTCCTGGGAAAATTTTGCCTTGAAAATTCTTCGCCTTAAAATTTTTATTCAATCTTGCTCATCCTTGCCTGGGAGAATGCCTCAAGAAGAATTTATCATAAAAAAAAATTCAACGCCAAGCACGTTGTTCCACTTCACATTTTATTTCACACTAGGAAAATATTTTTGAAGCTCCAACGCCTTAAAAAAAAAAAAAAAATTCATCACTCACCACCTTTGGCGCATATCATGTGTGAAGGGGAATATTCATCTTTGCCTCTGAAAAAATTTCATCGCCTAGCATCTTTAAATTCCTCCACCTTATTCCTTGGGCGCACACTATCCTTGCTAGAAGTCTTCACTTCCAACGCCTAGGCAACACATCCATCACCTTGGGCGCATATCACTTAGCACTTGAAGAGGGACATTTAACTTTACCACGCCTAACATTTTGTTTTCATACTTCACACGCCTTAGAAAATTCTTTAACACTTACCACCTTGGGCGCATTTGAGACTTGAAGAGGAAATTCAAAATCACGCCTAGCATTTACCCTTGTATTGACCACGCCTTGAAGTATTTTGAACACCTTTTACCTCATTTACCACCTATCATTTACTTTTACCACCTCAACTTGGGCGCATTTAGACATGCAAGGGGGATGACTCTTCAACTTCCATTTTTTGTCTCTACTTGACCTCATTTAGGCGCATTTAGGGGGGTGAGGAGGACGAATTCTTTTGACCTTTTGACTTTCTTCTAACTTTGGCGCATTTTAGCCTTGATGAAGGACGAAACTCATTGACTTGTTGACTTGCTTTCATCTTTGGGCGCATTTTTGATGTAGAGGAGGATAAAGCATGTTACCACGTCCTTCTGTGACCTTTCACCTCCCTTGTTTTCGTCTTCACATGCATGCTTTTGGGCGCATTTTGCCTATGGAGAAGGATAAATTTGTTTGACTTTCCTTTGACCTATTTGCTTTTGGGCGCATTTCTACCCAGCTGCAGGATGGGCGCATTTGGAGGGTGGTGGAGGATAACCCCAACACTTAGAATAATTTTCAACTTTCCTTCTTCAAGGTGAGCAAATTTTGGCCTAGCTACTGGATGAAAAGTGTTGACCACTTTGACTCGCTTCTCTCTTGGGCGCATTTTACTCTGCTTGAAGGATGGGTGTATTTGGAGGGGTGAGGAGGAAGAAATTTTGCCTTAGAATATTTTTACACTTTCACTAGCTTCCCTTAGGCGCATTTGAGCTAGGCAGGAGGATGAGAAACGTTGACTTTCTTTGACTTTCCTGAACTTTGGCGCATTTCACCTGGTGAGTAGGATAAGCTTGTGACTTAGAAGTTTTCTATGCTTGGTATGAAGAAGGCGCATTTTGCTATGAGAGGTGGACAAACACCAACACTTAGCCAATTTTTTCTCATCCTTGCCAGTTTATCCATGCCCTACTATTTATGGTAAGTCCTTTAATTTTTGCATCTCTGAAGCTCAGGATGATTTGAAATTTTAAACACTGCATCCTCACGACCTTGTTATCCTGTTGACACTGCTATTTTTAGCCCAATTCTGAAGGTGATTTACTATAAATAGTAAATGCTTGTTTCTGATAGCTCCACAGCTCCGATTGACTTGAAATTTGAATGATGCGCTCCTCACCACGTGACCTGCCTGCTGACATTGGCGCATGCAACCGATTTACTATTTTTAGCCTGTTTCCAAATTGACTTACTATAAATAGTAAGTGCTCCGTTTGACTCCAAATTTTACCAGCAGATAGCTTGAAGGATACTGATTGCAGTGGTTTACACCGGTTTTCAAAAATTTTGACTTTTTGCCCTTCTTTTCAGGCCCCGAAGCTGGAAACCCTAATTTACTCTGCATGTGTATCAAATGATCTCTGTTTGTCCTCGTTTCTGCTGCATTGCGATCAGCTCGTGATTCTAAAGTGCTGGGAGGCGGCTGCCGGGACGCACCTGCTAAAAATAGTAAGTTCCTTACTGAGTGACCACCTCCATTTGCATGTCATATCACTGTGTAGCTCTCGAAAAACCCATAAGGAATCATCCGACATGCAAAGGAAACCCTGACATGCAAACCCTAAAAATAGCCTCGGAAGGTTGGACTCTGAAAGTTGTCGCCTTGGTTTGCATGTTACACCATCGCGAAGGTCTCGAAAAACCCAGAAGGAATGTCCAAACATGCAAAGAAAAACTCTGCATCTAAGCCCTGAAATTTGCTCCGGAAGCTGGACTACTAAAAATAGAAAGTCGTCCGTTTCAGCTCAAATTTTGCACGCGAGTAACTTGATGTGTTCTGAATGTGGTGTGATTGTCGGAATTTCAAAAATGCTGACAGATTGCCTGTAATTGCACTCTTACTAAAAATAGTAAGTACCTTAGAATCTGATGAAAATTTGTTGAGAGCCTGCTGGAAGCATACTGACAACAATGTTAAGCTCTGTTTTCAATTTGTTTACTTCATTCAACCTCGAACTGACCAGGAAAGATGAAACCCTAATTTTCAGACTTAGTCAATTTTACGCTTAAGCTCAGTGACGGGCACAATCCTCGAAAGGCAGACATCAGAAAAGAGACAGAGAGAGAGAGAGAGAGAAACCCAAGCCAAAAGACGAGAATGGAGCAAAAACTAGGGGGTCCCCATTTTGAGTGGGGCGATGTGTGAAAAGGTCACAACACTAAGGCTGAACGTCACTTCAAGCATGCTCACGAGGCTTTCTTGACTTATAAAGTGAGAAATTTGGATCGGGAGTTGCACATTCGTATCTTGGCAGTTGCTAGAGCAGCGATGGATGGTTGGGCGGATTGGTTTATTCAGTTCCCAACATACACCTACATCCAAGTATATGGATTTATAGGAAATCCAGCCACAAGCTCCATGCTATCTTTCTGATATGTTGTACCCAAAATTAAAATTCTTTGTTACACTTAGACATTTTGAAGAAATGAGAAAGTCTTGTTAAAACAACAAAAAGGTCAAAATTTGGGTGTGTAAGGCTTGTATGGAGGGTTAAAACAAAATTTTCACTGACGATCCGGGTCTCGCTATAGTTTAACTTGCCAAAACCCAAGATCTCGCTTTTCATCCCTAAATTTTAGGAAACCGCTATTTTTAGAAATTTTCTCGAATAGTAACGCTCGGTTTTTCCGGTTTCTTTCAAACGATACCGCAAAATTTTCTTAAAAATAGAAAATTTCTAAAATAGAAAGTTGGTCCGGATGGTCCGAATCGATTTGATTGGCTCAAAATGTGTCCGTGATCAAAATGGGTGCAAAATGTAATCTTAAATAATCACGGCCCTACCGGGTCTATCTAACTTTTCAAGCATATCTGGAGTTCCGAGGTCATCAATGGAGGTCATCCGACTGCCGGGCGTTAATTTTAGCATTCAAAACTTCCAGCAGAAAGTGAAATGATGAACATGCACGAGGATCGAGGAAGAAAAGTGAAAAGTCATGAAAATTTTCTAAGTCTGCTGAAAGTGGGAAACCCAGTTGAAGAAAGGCGCCCACCTTTTTAGGGCATCAGATGAAGGAATTAGGGTTACGGTCTCCAATGGAAGTTGCTCAGTTTTCAGTCAGCTTCGCGATGGATATCCCCGTCACAGCATCCGATGATCCAGTCTCCGGCAAATTCAAGTCAAAGTAGAAGGTATGAAGTGAAAATCTGAAACTTGAAGTTGAATAAATTAAGAATTTTTCTAAGTCTGGAGAAACTGGGCGCCCTAATAAGGGAAAGGCGCCCAACTTTTCAAGGATGCAAACAGAGGAATTTGCAGTCGAAGCTATAACGGGATGTCTTCAGAATTCAACTGGCTTTGCAGTGAGCTATTCAGCACGACAAACGGAGCTCGCAGTCATCAGATTCAAAAGGCTGAACAGAAGGTCCGACGAGAGGTAAAAAGAGAAATTCAAAGCAAAAGTGAAAAAGTCAAAAAATAAACTAAGTGTTGGTAAACTGGGCGCCCCCAGCCAAGATAGGCGCCCAACCTTTTGAAGGGTAAAAATCCACTTTTTGACAAACGTATCTCCAGAAGACCCCCCTTCATTCTTCGTCAGCTTCGCAATGAGCACAGCCATTCAGCAATCCGACGCCCGGAGCTCAAGATTTAACGAGATCGTCTGCGGAAGAGAAGTTAATGAAGAACTTGGAAATCAGGAAAATGGCTAACACTGAAGAAACTGGGCGCCCCTAGAAGGAAAAGCCTCCCGTGAATTCGGAGGTCGAAATCAAGTTTTTAGCAGGAGGTGCCTCCAGAACATCTTCTTCGAAATCAGTCCGGCTCCGCAGTGAACCACTCAGCTCGCCTGTTGGGTAAACCTGTCAACGGGAAATCAGTGGCGAAGTGGCGTGTTAAAATGAAGAAAAGTTGAAAAAGTGGAAATTTTGACTAAGTCTGGTGAAGTTGAGCACCCCTCTTGGAGAAAGGCGCCCAAATCTTCATGCCTTAGAAGATTTTTGAAGATTTTCAAAATTTCAAAATTGCAAAGGAAGAGGGTGGCGTCCAAACTTGAGAAGATGAGATTTAGGGTTTTGAAATAAAAGCAGAAAAAAAGAAAAACCTAAATCAAAACCTAAGTCTATTTAACTCTTCTTTTCAATGTATTTTTCATTATTTTTGTAGGTAGCATCCAGAGGAGAAAGTTGGAGTAGCAAGTTTGAAGAATTTTTGTGATTCAAGAATCCATAGTTGCTGGTTTTACATCAGATTTTTCAGACCAGCAAGCATAAACCCTTGTTCTTTCAAGCTTTTTGTTCCAGAAGATCAAGTTTTTCAAGCAGAAGGCCAAGGCTTTCAATTTTTCAGTCATCTGGGTCTTTTGCCTCTATCTTCTGAAGAATTTTTCAAGAAACTTCATCAAGTTGCAGCAAGTGCTTTTATCTTGCATGTCAGTGAAAACCTCAGTGCATTCAAAATTCAACCATCTGGGTCCTTTCCAATCAGTCTTCTGAAGAAAACCCATATGGTGCAAAAACCCTAGGGTTAAATTGCTTTTTCAATCATCACCGTCGTTTGCAAATCAATCAGGCGGGTCCATTTCGCGATATTGAACAAAACCGGTCACCCGACTTTTGGAAAAATTAGAAGAAATTAGGGTTTGCTGCTTTTTAGTCAAAATTCAAGATTTTCAAAATCGGACGATCTGGGTTGTCTTGTATCGTCATTCTGAACAAAACCCATATCTCAGAAAAAATTCTCAAAAAATTCGTCCGTTGAAGCACAAAATCAGCATTCTAAAAATAGAAATTGTTCAAGACTTGTCTGAAACAGGGCGAGTTTACAGTCATTCTTCAAGTTTTCTGAAATGGAGTACACTCGTAATGTTTTCAAGTCCGAATCA